>JADLZN010009198.1:0-197480 GCA_018155175.1 Sinocyclocheilus anophthalmus
TGGACCAACAGTGCCACCTAATGGACTCAGTACAGCACTCTAATAATGCAAGTGGTTTTAGAAATAAGAATCCAGTTCGGGTGTATATAAATTATGCGTTCAACGTGAGCAAGAGCTGAAACTTCTAGTTTGTGAAGGTCATAGTGAGAGATACATTAGATCAGTGCTACACACACACACACATACACAAGTGCCCTAACAGCATCACTTTTGAATGCTTTACTCTCTTCCATACAGCCATGGACACAGGCCTGACAGGTAATAATCGCCTGCTTCCTTTACAATATAATTTCCTGTGTGTGCTTCCAGCATGGCTGTTTACAAAAACCATAATTTTTCCATTTCATTAGAGCTGACAGTCAGATCTGTTTAAAAACATCTCTGACAACTTCATTTATGTATCGGATTCGGAATGATAAATTATTAATCACCCCACCTCGTTCAGCTGGCTGGATACAAACAGCTTGACTGTGTGCTTAGAACTGATATTTAATCTTCAAAAATATTCCACAGACTTCTGTGCTTTGCATAAATCATTTTATTTTTCACCAAAATAAATAAAGTAAATACTTTATACATTTAAGAAAAAAATATGGCAACATTTTGGATGCAGGTTTTCTTGTGGACTATTTTTTTTTTCATCAAACGATTTTATTATTATGCACATACCAAAGATCAAAAGTTGGTTTGATAAATTTTTTTAATGTTTTTGAAAGAACCACTTATGTCCCCCCCCCCCCCCCCTGCACCAAGGCTGCATTTATTTAATCAAATATAGTAAAAACTAATTTAGAAATGTATTGTAATTGTAACATTATAGACCTTAAAATAACTGTTTTATATTTCAATATATTTCAAAATATAATTTATTCATCCGTTTGATAGCTTAGTCTTCAGTATCATTCTCCAGTGTCGCATAATCCTTCAGAGCCATTCAGATATGCTGATTTACACTGGTCACTAAACATTTGTTATTATATCATGTTGTGAAAATTTTGCTGCTTAAATCGTTTTTGCGGGAAACAGATAGATGTTTTAAATTCTTTGATGGTTAAAAATGCCAACACTAACGCATTTATGTGTAGAATAGAACCGTTTGTAACATTATAATTGTCTTTACTGGCACTTTTGATCAATTTAGTGCAACCTTGCTGAATAAAAGTATTCATTTCTTTCAAAAAATCTTCCTGACACCAAATTTTGAACACTTTTGTTTATTTGCTTGTTTGCTCATTTGTAATTTGTTATTAAAATCCTTGCAGTCTTTTGTGTGTTTTGCACAATGCACATTGCAATCAGGGGTCAAATAGATTAAAGTTCCTTATTTTGTCAAAGTAAAGGGATGCTGACAGTCTGTTAAATTCCTAATGTTAGTCATCATTGGTTCATGTGTTTGAGTGATACATTATCGTATTGCTGTTGTGTGATTAAAGCCATCAAGCCATTGAATTCACACTGTGCTATGTGCATGACAAGGCTTCATATGTGTATCTGCAATAAAAGTACACATAAATTCCTGTCCGGGCAGCTTAGCCATTAGCACAAATGCTTATGGCTCTTGTATGCAAGCCTTATTGAGCTGCACAGTTGAATGCAATAATCATCGTTATTGTTTATTGTTCAAATGTCAGTTAATGTGGACATTTTAATCTGTGGTGCTTTATTCTGCTCTGATTGTGTGATATTTTACCATTGCTCGTCTGAAAGCTCTTTAGTGCTGCTTATTTCTGCTGGTCCTTATTACTTTGAAGTATATCAGCAGTAATTTAAAAAAAACAGATTTTCATTTTTCCGATATCCACACTTTTAGGACGGATGGTCGTCGCTGGTCTCTTGCCTCTCTGCCCTCCTCTGGCTATGGAACCAACACCCCGAGCTCAACAGTCTCGGTGAGTGTCTGTGTGTGTTTGTGCTCATGTTCTTTCTGTAGTCCCTCTGTGTTGTATCAACCCTCAGATATATGCATGTCTGTTTGGTATTGCATTTGATCCCATGCCTTAACATTCCCAGAAGGTTTATCCTATTGACTCTACAGTGGGATAAACTCTAGGTACAAAGCAGCTCCCTTTAGCCTAAAGTGAAGCCAGTGGCTTCATATCAGTGCATTCACTTCAAAAGAGTTCTGTCCCTGAAAATTGACTGTAACTCAGTCTGGCTGTTGCTTTCATTGGGGAATCGGTTCAAAACCGCTCAAGCCCCATTAAAGTCTCTGCAGAAAGATAAAAAGACATTTCCTTGTTTATGCCAAATTTTTATTCTAAAGGCTGCAGAGCTTTTATTCAACTCTAAACACAAGGGGCAAAAGCTACTGATTAAGAACAAATGTCTTTTTTTTTTAATTGGGTGAAGCTCACAAAAACTCTTAGGAAATGTCAAGAAATAAGAAATTATATCATAATGGAAATAAAGCCTATTTTTAGGGTCATTAAGATTTTTTTTTACCGTGTGACATTATTTTAATGGCAATTATCATTATGTTTTATAGTAATGAGAATGCTTTTTTTCTTTTGGTATTAAAGTAATAAGAAGTTAAATAATGTCACAATGCAGAAAGGCATAATTGTCTTAAAATTAGGCTTCATTTCCTTTATGCAAAATATAATTAGTAACTTAGTTGTAATATAACCTAACATTTTCTTAGTTGGTTATTTAAAAAAGCTATATTACTGCAAATTTTTAAGTTGTATTCTCAATATTTTTTTCCATTTGGCCTGAATGTTTTGAGGAAAAATGTCCTGCCAAGAGTCAAATTAACAATCAACAACAATAACAATCAACAACATAATGCCAACAAAGGCAGTTGATTGACAGTCAGGGCAGCCTATGCAATGCCTTCTATCCTTGTAATCCCTCCCTCTCTGCTTCTCACAGTCATCATGTTCATCTCAGGAGAAGCTGCACCAGTTGCCCTTCCAGCCCACTGCAGATGAGCTGCATTTCCTCACCAAACACTTCAGCTCGGAGAATATCACGGACGAGGATGGGAGAAGATCTCCAGCCATGCGGCCGCGCTCCCGCAGTCTCAGGTACTAACACTTACAGATTCCCATTTCGCAGCAATCAAACATTGCCCTTCAAGTGAACATGATGTTGTGAGTTTCTGATGTCAGCTGGACCCTCAGGCTCTCACTCATTCACTTTTAAAGGCCAAATCTTGAGCTCTGACAGGAAACTGCCACACCTCATTCTCTAGACTCCTGACTCCTCCAAGGTAGCAGACATGCTATTCAGCCTTTGTGCCCTTCACATTGATGCCTCTTCACTCCTCTGTCGTCACACTTTCTTAATGCTTCTCTCTGCCTGTCAATGTGTCCAAGTCCTATTTCACCCCAAAATTTAAAAAAAAAACTAAACTTTTTGTTTTCATGAGAAATCTATTTTCCATTTTTCCATTGTGAAAGGAATTTAATGAATTAAGTCCACCAGTTTTCATTCAATTAAATCAAAAATCTGTAATTATTGAATTTAAAAGAAACTTATATGCGTATACAAGTTTTAAAATGACATATTTTTAAAAGGTAGTATTTATTGTACTGCCTATACTCTCATTTAATACTAAATTTCTGAAGAATTCTTGCTACTTTAGTGCTGTGATTAAAAAGAGAAAACTACAATAATAAGAAAAAGCACAGAGAACAATGAAAATGATAAAGAAAAAGGTTAAATGTCCAAATGTACTGCCTTTATTATGATTTAATTAAATTCTACTTTAATGCTGTGATTTAAAAAAAAAACTGTACTACAATATTGAGAGAATGAGAATCACTACGGATAATGCAAATTACAAAAATTCATCATGTGAATGATAGAGGGGAAATGTGCGTATTTGTAATGAAAATAATATCCAAGAAATATGTCACACTATCCAAAATAAATACATACAATCTGAATGGTCCTACAATAGGCTTCAAAATCTTTGTGAAATGTAAAATCTGTATATATTTTTTCTTATGATTTTTATGTGAGACCTGGATTCTTCTTATCCAATCTCTTTCTCAGCAAAAGAGTTGTATGATTACTCTAGTAGTCACTCACACTTCTGCCCAGGACTTGACAGACTAAATCATTTCTTCCTCAACGCTCTAAAAAGAGACCTCCTTCATGAGCTTCTTATCTGTAAACACATCTTTCTTCCTCTCTTTCTTTCCCCTCTGGCTCTTTCTCTTTTTCAGTTAAGATGACTTATTCAGAAAACACTGGCCTTGCCTCTTTTAGTATCTAGACACACTCAGCAGGGGGTTCAGAACTCCAGAATGATATCCATAAATATTGGATGAGGTAGAGAGGTTTGCTGTTGCCACATCTTACAGATTACAGCTTCCCAGGATTATCCATTTCTACTGTTGAAAGAAGGGAGAGAAGGATGAAATGACTGGACGGAGGTGGAGGGGATTTGCAGTCAAAGCTAGAACTGGTTCATTAGAGATGAGGAAATGGAGCAATATTATGCTAATTTCATGCCCCGGACAGCAGACGTGCAGAGAGAATTGACAGGGATGCTTCTTCATGCCGTGGTCATACACGGTTCTCCATCATTCTTATTTTTTACATCTTTTAACTCACTCAAACACACACTCGAGGAGTAATGAGCTCAACATACAGTGGTCACCATCCATCATCCATATGTCAAGTGATTTTGTAGTAGTAGCTGGAGATTAGAATATTATTTTAATAAATACCTCAGTGACAATACATTTCTACTGGCTTTTTTTTTCTTCTTGAAATTAACATTAATTTTGATTACACTTTCACATAATATAAAATGACTATGATGGTGTATGTGGCTTTGTTGGTGATGTCATCCAATTGTGTGTTTGTGTTAGTGCAGACCACTCTGTCACGGCCAATTAACTAGCTGATTTCCCTGGTTTCCAGCTCCTCGGAGGGATTTAGAGGTCATTTCTGTGCTCAACTGTGACACATTTTACACACTCATCTTCCCCTCTCTCTCTTTCTCTCTCTCTCTTCTCTCTCTCTCCTCTCTCTCTCCTCTCTCTCTCTCTCATCTCTCTCTCTCTTGCAGTCCCTCCTTTGTTTGCCTTTTGTTCCATCATAAAAAAAAAAGAAAATCTATCTCTCTTTATTTATTCCTTCTCTTTCTAGCTTGTACTTATTTGAACAATGTCTAAGAACTTGGTATTACAACCACTTCTTGTGTCTGTTTGCCTCTTTAAAAAGAATCGCTTTATGTATCCCCCAATTGTAATCGCTTTGGATAAAAGTGTCTGCAAAATATTTAAATGTAAATGTAAATTTAAATGTAAATGTAAATGTAAATGTGATAGTATCCATCTCAACACTCAACTCTCTCAACACTATGATGTTGTGGGTGCTTTTGGAGGTTACAGTCTTTATTCCCTTATTATATCCTAAACATGATGATGTAAGTGACAAAATACCAGCCCGTTTCCTGTGACAAAATACTTTACAAATACTTTATTTGATAAAAAAAATGTATGTATGTGTATGAATAGAATACGGACATAATGCACTACTGTGCTACAGAAGATTTATATTTTAAATAAACGCTTTTAAATAATTTGTTGTAAAATTTCGTTTACTATTATTGATCAAAGACATGCAGCCTTGGTGGGTGTAGCATACTCCTTTCAAAAATTGAAATGAAAAATTGGATGTTGTCTGCTTCCGGTTTTAGGAATGCTGAATGTTCAAACATATTACATTTGACATTTTATAGACTGCTTATTGTTTACAGTATATTAGGACATGGGCATATTTGGACACAAAAAAGTCCAAATTCCTTGGAAATGTAAGAGTACAGCTATCTATGGAAGCCCATTTCCGCCACAGAATAAAAAAATAAAAAAATAATGTAATTGTGACTTTTTATTTCACAATTCTGACTTTTTTTTCTCAGAATGGCATCATGGCAAACATTGCAATTCTACTTGTTTTGAAATTGGGAGATTAACTCAAAATTGTGAGTTATTAAGTACCCAAGTCTGAGAGAAAAAAAGACCCTTTTTTCTCAGAATTGTGAGTTTTTATCTCACAATTTCTTACCTTAACTTGCATTTGCGAGATATCACTTCTTGCAATTCTGAGTTTTTTATCAATGCAATACGGACTTTTAACTTTTTTGCCACTGCCAAGTTAATAACTCTCAATTCTGAGAAAAAAAAATGCCAGAATTGCGAGTTTGTGTCATGTAATTCTGAGAAGAAGAAAAAAGACAGAATTGTTGAGATGTAAGCTGAGCTCACAATTGCGAGAAGAAGAAAAAGTCAGAATTGTGAGTACAAAGTTACAATCATCAGATTGTGTAGGTATGTCAAAGATTCATACTTAGAGTTGGGAATGTGTTCAAATATATTCCTCTCCTTTTATTCCTCTATTTCTCTTTTTATACTTTCTAAAATAAGTGAGCAGTCTTTATGGTTTTGTCCCATAACAAATCACATATGAATAGCTGTCCTTCCCTCTGTTATTTCCGGTATGATCCTGAACAGAACATCTACTTCAATTAAATCCATTTGGCTTAAAATTATAATGAGAATCTTTTTACAAGGTCATTTCTCAAAAACATGATGATTTTTGGGGCTGCAAGGACATTTCTGCGTCCATCAGAGAAAAATAATTACATTCACTAATTATATCTGTCTAAATGCAGAATGTTATTGTGCCGCTGGAGGTTCACATTGATTCTTTGCACACACTAAATTCCTTATTTAATAAAAGTAGAGGATCGCTCTAAGGCATTTTATTTATTTTTTTTAATTTTCCCTTGTCTTTTCTCTCTACCATCACTCAGCAGGAGAAATATTCTCAGTGTGATTGTTAATGCAGCTCCCTTCGGCTACGAATCAATCTCTGTCAGAGTTAACCTTTACCGCAGCCATGGTCAGATCATAATTTTTGATTGAAATGGCTCTCAAGTAAGTTGAAGATTTGACTAGAATATTTCTCCCCCGTCGCTTATTGTTACTGACATGCCTGTAGATGAGCCAATTTAGTGTGTAAATGTGTGTTGGCACATTTCTCAACAGCACCCTGGAGGTTGATCAGATGTGCTATGGTTTAGTATGTTTTCATTCAATCAGGAGGTCTAATGTGGAGCACAAGTCTTCGATTGATGACTTACTGTATAGCATTACCTCATCCTCGAGGTCACATGACCAGCTTACCTTTACTAACAGGAGTGACTCATGCGGTCCCAGCTGCATCTGTAATCGGTGACCCTGACTGAAACGCACACATACTTGCTTATCTACACAAGCTGTGCGTCTCAGTATTCCCTGTGGAACGTCTCTGATTGAAGATGCTACTTTGACATGAATGAGGTTGGATATGTCAGAAAATACAGGTGCTCCAGTCTATCATCCACGTTAGATTACAGTTATAGACCACCAAACAATGTCTGCAAGAAGGCAGAGGGACATTAGTGTTGAAAATAAATTAGTTTAAAAAAAGAAAAACGGCTAAGTCCCATTTTTTGATTTCTTTCTCCACTTATTTTTGTTTCTGTATTCTCTTCTTCAGCCCTGGACGCTCACCCATTTCATTTGACCATGAGATCATCATGATGAACCATGTCTACAAGGAGCGTTTCCCTAAGGTGAGGTCTAAAACTGATGAACTTGCACAACAAAAGAATATTAGATTGTATAATTTTCACACAATGAGACACTGCCTCTTTTTTCACGTTGCATTGCCAGAGCATTGATACACATAGCGACAGAGGAGAAAGAGAAAAAAGTCATTAATTAATTAATATACATATTAAATGATAAATAAACAGTGTTTTACATTAATTAAAATAAATAAAAACAGCAAGACACTAATTAGCATTAATGCATACAGACAATAAATAAATAATAGAAATAATAAATAAATCGCTGTCTGTAAAAAAAAAAAGTAATACACACTTTTTTCCTATTAGGCCTATAAGCGTAATATTAAAAAATTAGACTTATTTTCTTTAATTTTATTTGTAACAAAAGTGGGTGAGTGGTCTTTATAAACACAGAAGTATGCTGTTTTGGTGCAAGAACAACAAAAATAAATAAATAAATGAAACTAACAATAAAGCGTTTTTTTTTTTTAAATGTGCAGTAACAAATTGTGGGTGGCTGGATGTCTCTGTTTCTCCATGACTTGGATTTTGTTTCAACCTAGCCCTTACCAGGACCCTTCTGTCCCACAGGCTACTGCTCAGATGGAGGAAAGGCTGGCTGATTTCATATCCTCCTCAGCTCCTGACAAAGTCATGCCTTTAGCTGACGGGGTCCTGAGCTTCATCCACCACCAGGTCATAGAATTGGCTCGGGACTGCCTGGACAAATCCCGTGAGGGTCTCATCACCTCACGCTACTTCTATGAACTACAGGAGAACCTGGAGAAGCTACACCAAGATGTGAGTATGCAAAGATGTGGAGAGTATGTAAGAAGTTGTCAGCAAGGGTATTGACTCCTTGTCATGCAAGGTCTTTCTTGTGGATCCCTAAACATAAATCCATGTCTGCCAAAGTGGTCATGTCATCACATCAGGGCAGAGGTCATCTCTAGACAGCTGGGCTGTCATAAACAGCTCTATCTCATGTGAATTTGGTTCCCTGATGATCATTCTTTCTTCTATTGGGTCTGTGGTCACCTGTCACATCTGCATTAGTCAGGATACAGGTCGCTGATGTCTTGATTAGCTCAGTCACAGTGCCACAGGGGCAGCTTTATGACTCCCAGAGGTCCCATTCCAAATCCACAAATCGTGTGTGTAGGAATGTACCAGAGTGTGTGTTTGTTGTGTGGGGGGGGGGTGCAGCGCAGCACCTTCCTGATTTTAATTTCACACTCCAGTAACCACCACTGGTGACGGATGAGTATCCCAGGCACCCAAGAGGAGGGTGCAGGGCGGGAGAGAAAGAAAGGGAGGGAGTGAGAATGGAAGGGAGGGATCAGGTCGGGTTTTCCCCTCTTTCGGTTGGTTGTCCATAACCATCCCGTAGCTGTTGCCTGCCAGAATCGAAAATGTGCACATCGTGATCTCATGCAGTCGCCATGGCATCACCGCAGCCGTACTTGGCATTCAGGCGAGTAGGGATGACATCATCCAGCCCGTGCTAATTGGCTGATTTAGTTTGGGAGCCGATGGTGACAGGTGGGCCAGACAGGGATCGCGGTCTAAACTGCATCTTCAGCAGGTGCGCTCAGAAAAGCATTCCCGACTTCTCCATTTAACGCTTCCTCGCTCGCTGAGAGGATGTCCTGCGTTTCGTGGCAGAGGCGGCTGGAGGAAGAGGAGGTTCTTCAGCAGATTTTAGAGCGCTGGGAGCAGAGCGCGGTCAGAAACCATGTGGATCTAACAGTTGAGTTCCTGATTGTTTTTACTTTGCAGAGTTGCATCGAGTCAAGGTCATAGTCTGATAGCTGCTGTTTTATGTTGTAGAATTGTGAACACATCAGTGGTATGACAATTTAACACTCAAAACATGGACTGTGACTAGAATATGCTTGTTTACTTTAAATTGTGAATTGTTGAAAGATTTTTAAATATAGTATATGACTATACTTAAAACACAGAATTTAGTTATTAACGTTCTGGGTGATACCAACAATATATTACTAATTTTGATAACATGACATTTATTATAGTTCTACACTATTTTTATATTGAAAAAATGTACAATTAAATGTCTGACAATATATATTTAATATTGACCAATAGCAATAAATTAACACAAAATCATTAATATTGGCTTATAACTGATATGGTACAGGTATATCATGCATCTCTATTTCGTTTTATGTTATAGTAACAGTTCCATTCATCTTCTCTTTTTTTCTTTTGGTTTCTCTTGCTATAAGGTCTTTGTCCTTGTTTATAGGCTTTATTTATTAAACTGGACATTTGTCTTAAGGCCAGACTAGTTTTACCATTTTAAATGACCAGTCTGTATCATTCAGTCTCCCATGGTTGCATCATTAAAAACCACAGGAGCCAATCTCAAGGCCGGGTCACTTAAGTGACCTGGCTGTCACCATGAGGTTTGGCCCTAGAGCAATCCTGAGAATCCTCTATTGACCTTATGTACGCTTGACCTTATTGACCTTATGTATAACTTAGTATAGAGTATCTAATTTCATCTAGTTTAAGGTATGCTAAACCAAATCCCTCCCTCATCCTGTATCTCTCACTGCTGTTACTTCTGTCTGTCTATAGTGTATTTACTCAGTGCAGAGACCTTTTATTATACTGAATGTGTGTGATTCACTGGCGGTTTCATTACCTGTATAAATAATTCAGAAGCTGATTAGACATCCCCTGAGGTGGCAGTGCTGTCTGTCAGAGATGGCTCTGTTACTGTCAGCCGGCTGTTTAACCATCTACTCTGAACGGCTCTTCTCTATCCTATTGATGAACTCTTTCCTTTCTGCTGCTTTACACTCTTCCTTTTTATGTACTCTCTTTTTACACCTCATTCAACTATCTCTTACTGTAGTGCTTTGAGTGTCAAAAATCTCCAATGATATTGCTTCCAACTCAGTCGTCACTTTGAAAGCGGAAAGTCAACTTAAAAGCATTACATTGTAGGATATAATATTCCACCCAGTGTGCTCTAATTCATATCTAATATGTATCACTAATTTTAAAAAATGTAGATCATTAAAGGTGTTCAATTCATAAAAGTACATACTGTAATTAGAATGTTAGTATGCTATTTCAAATCTGTTGTTTTCTTTTCTGTGTTTTGCTAGGCTCATGAGCGTTCAGAAAGTGGGGAGGTGACATTTGTCACCCAGCTGGTTAAAAAGCTGATGATAATCATCGCCCGCCCCGCCCGTCTGCTGGAGTGTTTGGTAAGCACTGATAATTTAAAGGAAACTAATCTGGACATTATTTGTACTGAGGCTTCAGAGAAAACTGCCTTACCATAGTTAATGAAGCACATGCTTAGTACCGTATAATTAAAATGCTAGATTTGCCTTGAGGAAATGTGCATGTTGAATCAAGGCCACATTGTAAGGCTTCAAAATGCACAGTGATTTGTCAGATTTGCTGTATTGTTAAACAAATAAATCACGCCAGACATTATGGAAACACAAAAGCTGACTACCACAAGAAGCAGCAGGGCTCCATGTCTGTGGCTACATGTGTATTTTGAGTAATCTGGTGCATTCAGTAGTATGACAACATACAGTACAGCTCAGCACTGATGGAGGACCAGCACCTGAGAGAGCAATGAGCTGTTAAACTATTCTGCTTCATGTGTGCACAATGCATCACAAATACCTCAGTGTGGCACCTGGACACAAACCTGCCTCAATAAGCACACAAAAATATTCTAATCTGTTAATTAACTTAATGACAGGAATACTGGCCCTTGCTGGGCCGTTTGTTTGTTTGTTTGGCTCTTATTTTATTTCTATTCATTAATTTTTAAATGACAATTTGTTGAAATACTGTATATGAAGAATTACTTTAACTTTTTGTGTGATTGACACTGAATAAGAAGGCCATTTAGCCTGTTACATGTTGATGAAGTCCTATGAATATAATGATTATAAATATTTGTCTGGAATCAGGATTTAAGAAACAAGTAATAAGTTTATCATAATTTGACTATTTAGTTCTGAAATATTTGATGTTTGATCTATTCAGGGTTCCCACTCTAAGCCAAATGTCAAATTCCCTGACTATTCCCTGACTTTTCCCTGACTTTCACTGACTAAAAAGCTGAATTTCCATGACCTATAATTAACAGAAAAAAGGCTGCTGTTGTTCTCCCTCTCCCATATTTGATAGCTCGATAGTAGTTTTACCAACTTTACTGTTGCTTTTATGTCATCTGCTTTTAACACCCAGTTTTTGAAATGGTCATTTTGTAACCAAAGCTTTTGAAATTTAAATTTTCCTGGCTTGTTTGCCTTAGTTAACAGGTACAGCCTTGTGACTGCATTTGACTTAAGTGATGGGCAGTTGACAAACGGGAAGGGAATAAAATGGCGCTGAAAAATAGCCTAAACATAACAATAGGCAAAACGTGTGAAAAAACACAATAAAAAATACATTTTGGTAATTGGAAACTAAAATTTAAAGCAACAAACAAAAATCCCTTATATTTCATGACTTGGACAAAAATATATATATAAAATTCCTTGACTTTCAATGTCAGGAATAGACCTTTTAAAATTCCATGATATTCCAGAAATTCCATGACCCGTGGGAACCCTGTCTATTCCAGACAGCATCAGAAATGTACAAAAATTTATTTTCCAGTACCTTCATTAATTATAGAGTAACATCTCTAGAATAAATTAAATGATTGGGGATTGAGTGGGACTGAGTTGATGTCAGATTTTAATATTCATATAATGTGAACCTAATTCTTCCTATGTGTGTTGTAGGAGTTTGATCCAGAAGAGTTCTACCACCTGTTAGAGGCTGCTGAAGGTCATGCTAAAGAAGGTCAGGGCATCAAGTCTGACATCCCTCGATACATCATCAGCCAGCTGGGCCTCACCAGGGACCCCCTTGAGGGTAAGAATGCTGCTTACAGTGGCCTCAAAAGCATTTGAACACTAGGCTACACTTAAAAATTGAATGAGATACAAAAAAAACAAAAATCAGACAGTGTGGGCAGCTGCCAGAAACAAAGGGGGGGGCTATTTGGTTTGATATTTTGTTATCTAATGCATTGACACAATTTTAGGTGTGGCATAAGTGTCCAAAAGCTTTTGGGGATTGTATGAAGCAACTCTGTTATTAGGTTTGTTGTATTAAATCAGGAACTACAATGACATTTATGCTCTCTAGAAATGGCCCAGCTGAGCAGCTATGACAGTGGTAACCCTGAAACGCCAGAGACAGAGACAGATTCCACAGACGTGAGTAATAGAATTGAGTCTTCAATAGAATTGAAATCTTCAATGACTCTGTTGATTCTATATAATAGCATTCCACTAAGACCAAGTGCTTGTGTTTATATGCAGAGTCGAGGAGCCACCGTACAACCACTCCAGCCTCAGCCTCAACCCAAAACTAAAACTCCACGTGAGGAAGACTTCGAGACCATTAAACTCATCAGTAATGGAGCCTATGGGTAAGACAGTAGGATTTCACTACTGCAGCAATGACTAAAAATGCCTAAGCGTGTGTTCACACCGCCGCTGGCGAGAGTGTCAAAGTGGCCGGTAGTCATTCATGTTCAATGTGAGCCGGCGTCGAGGAGAGTTGAAGTCAGGTCAACTTTATGGTAATGAGCTATGACGTGGTTCGGCGGCAACCAGTCGGAATTTAGAAGTCCTCCACTTGAGGATTCCAGAGAACGCAGTCCTGTAAACTTGGTTTCTACTACGTTAGTTCCCAAGCATTTTCACGCTAGAATGCTTGTTTTTCAGCACGAATGCAATTAATTTGCTCAAAACAACACCGATTTGACCAATTGCGTTTAGGCTACAATTTGTACAACCAGGACAGTTTGTAATGTAGGCTGCACACAAATTAATGTTAATGTTAATTAAAGACCAAGGCTAGTAAACGTCTCCTATAAACTGCATGTCAAAGTTAACACTTAACCATGAACACAAAAACACACCACACAAATGGCTTTTATTGGTTTATTTTGTTAGCAAACATGTAACTAATTGTTAAGTTCTTTCCATTGATCAATTTCTTACTTACACTTAAACATTTTCATGAGGTTAACTTATACGTTTCTTGTGGTCAGTCTGCACAAGATCAACATGCTTGTTTCCTTTGCGGCTCCTTTAAATACAAAACCAATCGTTCGATCGTCAGAGCGTCCGCAAATCTTCCTACAGCATTGTTGGCAGGGCGGCCAGAGTGAATTTTGACGTTCTCACCGGCGGCAGTGTGAACGCACCGGTAAGATCTTTGAAATTTGTAATTATCTAATTAGCTCTCCACCACTCTTTAATAATCATAGAGTTAGAAGGTCATTACAAGCTCAATAGTAATACATGCCTCTCTCCACTCAGGGCTGTGTTTCTGGTGAGGCATAAGGAGACCCGTCAGCGATTTGCCATGAAGAAGATCAACAAGCAGAACCTGATCCTGCGAAACCAGATCCAGCAGGCCTTTGTGGAAAGAGACATCCTGACATTTGCAGAGAACCCTTTTGTTGTCAGCATGTTCTGCTCTTTTGAGACAAGGAGACATCTTTGCATGGTTATGGAGTATGTGGAGGGTAAGAAACACTCTTTTTGGGGGGTGACTGTGTTCATGGAGGACTTCAGTGTAGGATACACCACAGAGTAATGCTGTAGTTGAAAGTGTTTGTGTATGTGTCTGAAGGTGGGGACTGTGCCACTTTGCTGAAGCACATTGGGGCTCTGCCTGTGGACATGGCACGCATGTACTTTGCTGAGACTGTTCTAGCACTGGAATACCTTCATAATTACGGCATCGTGCACAGAGACCTGAAACCTGACAAGTAAGCACATGTAACACCAAACCCCACAGTGTTTGTAGTTTACTTTCTTTCATTGATTTATGGGGGTTTATTTATCCTTTAAATTCCATCTCACTTTCTAAGAATATAAAACATGCTTTTTAGGCTGCAACAGATCAGTTGTCTTTGGTTTAGACCAGTGTTTCCCAACCACTGTGCCGCAGCACACTAGTGTGCCGTGACAGGTTGTCGGGTGTGCCGTGGAAAATCATCAGAAACTTCCTTATCTCTATTATATTTCGTTATTATTTTAAATCTGTGCTATTGGTCATTGTTATGTCGGTTTGTGGGTTTTACAATATTTTAACCAATGAAAAGCATTCAAAAGTGCTTGTGACTAAACCTCGTAATGCCATTGGATCCTCAAATTTTCAGTCAAACCTCATAACTCCACCCCACCTCTATTCAGAATGAAGTGCCAAGACGCACAGTTTGAAGACGGACGTCTACTTCTTCACAATGCAAGGGTAAATGGTGGAGTAGCAGACGGGCACACAGGGCACGCACTGCAGGGGGGGCCCTGCATGTTTTAAAACAGGTCTATTATAGCCTACAATGAATTATATTCCTATAGCCTAAATAAAATTGTTAACACTTCAGTCATCAATGAAACTTAAGTTTCTTAAGACTTAAGAAACTTAAGACTTTCAAAAACAACCTGTTCAACACGAAATAAGTTTCTTCTCATTGTTTTCACTATGTTCGGGTCACAAGAGAAACATTAAGGAAATAAATTAAAACAGTAATATACCGCATATTAAGTAGGAGATTCGTCTCTCGTCTTCTCTGAGAGAATATGCGCCGTTAATTAGTGCGGCGTCAGTTTTTAATTTTACTTCCACTTTCATGGTGAAAGGTGTTCACCGGCATAAGTTTTACATTGTTTGCACGTTGCTTGTATGATATTTACTGGATCGTCTTCACGGTTTAAATCAGAAATATTTCCAATATTCAGATGCAACGCCGCTACAAAAGTGTAAAAAGTGTATCGGGTTGCTACAGACCCGAGGTATGTAAATGTGCAAGTATTTCTCCTGCCCGACTATATTTACATATCTGATGACTCAAAATATTTTTTCCTCAAGGTGACACTGTTTGATACACAATAATGAAGTGACGTTTCACTCATAATTACCGCAAGCATAAAACAAACAAATATTATCAGCAAAAACTAAAGTGGTTTGAATGGCTTTACTGAAGAGCAATTACTATACGCAATTAAATATAAATGTCACAGCTATTTGATACTGGATGTGGTGAATAAGCTATCAGTGATCAAAATATTGAATATGAAGACATTGAGAACGATAGTTTTGAGAATATGGTTGAAATCGTGAATATGAGCCAGATGCTGAATGTACTATGGAAGTGCGCTCTGACGATGACAGCGATGGTAAAATCATCTGCTCAAATTGAACCCTTTTAAGTTTCAAAAGGAAGTCAAATATGCTTTATTTTATTGTTCTTAAAATATCAAGAGAGTTTTTTTTGCTATTGCAGCAGTTAGAGATCCATCTGTGTTGGATATATAGGTCCAGGTCACAAAAGACCTGAATATGTAATAATGAATGGCGAAACATTCATGCATTTAAGGGTTAAACAATAAGTGAAACAGAGCACCCATATAGCTACAATAAACTTTATAACCTGCAAACTGATGAAAACGTAATTCGATTAACTGCTTCAGATGCAGCAGTTCTAATGATGGACAAAACACAGATCTCCGTCATTCGGTTGTCAAAAACCTTGTTAACTCCATTTGAGTATGATTTTCAGAAATTAAATGCAAGTGTAGGATATATCTAAAGCCAAAATACCACTCTGAGACGCACAATGTTTAATTATAAAAAAAAAAAACAAAAAAAAAACATTTAACGTATTAAAACGTGTGGCAGAAAAAAGGTTGGGAAACACTGGTTTAGACAGCTTTTTAGATAAATGGATGGCCTTTTCATATTCACTGATGTCAGAATAAAGAATGGCCTGTTTTTCAACAGTCTCCTGATTACTTCAATGGGACACATCAAACTGACAGATTTTGGCCTGTCCAAGATTGGTTTAATGAGCTTAACAACCAATCTATATGAGGGCCACATTGAAAAAGACACCCGAGAATTTCTGGACAAACAGGTACAGAGACTTTGCATTTTGTCTCTTGCATTGTTATTTATTGATTTATTAAAAGGAAACTGTGTAGTCTCAAAACTCTTTCTTTCTCTCTCCATCAGGTGTGTGGTACTCCTGAATACATAGCGCCTGAGGTCATTCTGAGGCAGGGCTATGGAAAGCCAGTGGACTGGTGGGCCATGGGAGTCATCTTGTATGAGTTTCTCGTGGGATGTGCTCCCTTTTTTGGGGATACACCTGAGGAACTGTTTGGACAAGTCATCAGTGGTTAGTGTTGTATCTGGAAGAAAATGCAAATTTTCTTAAAAATTTAATCATGAGAAACATTATGCATACACTACACAAACATACAGGTGCAGCTCAATAAATTAGAATGTTGTGGAAAAGTTAATTTATTTCAGTAATTCATCTCAAATTGTGAAGCTTGTGTATTAAATAAATTCTATGCATACAGACTGAAGTAGTGTAAGTCTTTGGTTATTTTAATTGTGATGATTTTGGCTCACATTTAACAAAAAACCACCAAATTCATGTATCAACAAAGTAGAATATGGTGACATGCCAATCAGCAAATCAACTCAAAACACCCGCAAAGGTTTCCTGAGCCTTCAAAATAATCTCTCAGTTTGGTTCACTAGGCTACAAAACCATGGGGAAGACTGCTGATCTGACAGTTTTCCAGAAGACATTCACTGACACCCTTCACAAGGAGGGTAAACCACAAACATTCTGCCAAGACGCTGGCTGTTCACAGATACTGTTTAATCTTATGTTGTGTCGTCTTCACAAGGTAAAGATTAGAGGATGTCTCCATCTCAAGGTTTTCAGCATTACAGGACAGTGTTGTGTAGCAGCCATTCTTCATTGAGTAAAGTCAAGAGAAAACACATCTGCATCAAACTGGGGTTAAATAGTGTGGGGAAAGTCATCTTGCTTACAACACTTACGTGTTTAAAGACACATGCTATAGACACCAGCACCCACCTACAAACATGTCTGAAGGCAGTGAAAGAGTCTATACCATCTGTTACTGTTTGAAAGCATATTACAGTAGAGTGAGTCAGAGTTGAAAGCTCTAGAAGTGTGTAATGGGTGTCGTCAGCTCCAGTGCTTTATATTGTGGCTTTATTCTTCACTGCACATCACAGAAAACAGAACGGCCTTCTAGTTGACTGACTGTACACGAATATGTCACTCTGATCCCAACAGGCGGTTCAAGTACACACACCCACACACAGAGAGAGAGAGAGAGAGAGAGAGAGAGAGAGAGAGAAGGAAGGAGAGAGAAAACGAGAGAAAGCTAAGAAAGAAAATTGTATTGCATGGCTAAGGAAACATTATATTAAACAGTCTTGTTATCTTTGATCTTCACCATCCGCTGGAAAGAAGTGTGACCAGTGAGCACTGTGATAAATGTGATCCAGTAAAAAAATACTTACATAATCACTGATGCCACACCCATCATGTCCGTCTCATTCCGCCACACCTCATTAAAAAACAAGAGGTGTCATCAGGTTTTGGTAGCATGACAATATAAATAACAAGGCTTGAAGCTTCTTCTTTTTTTTTAACCTCCTCAAGCATGTTACTCTCGGTATAACCACTGCCTGATGGTGACTCTGGGAGGGGAGCAGATGTGGTGTTTGGAGCACATTGTCCTTCCCTGGGGTATCTGGAAAAAAAATCTGAGAATTGGTCAATTAACTTGTTCCCGGTCCTGTTTTTGGCAGGAAAGTGCCATTCCGTTTCAACTCCATCATTCCCTCCAACCACCAATTGGTTAAACTTCTCAATAAGTATATTTATATGCAAGCTATGGTGGCTTTTTGAGTAGCCAAACTTTAATCTCTATTAGCCCGTCCAAGTTTAAATCACACAATGCATAATTGAATATCTGAAGGATTAAATAAGCATAGCCTTCTGTGATTAATGTCTATACACTATTGTTCAAAACTGGGTTGGTATGATTTTTAAAAAATGTTTTTGAAAGAAATATCTTATGCTCACCAAGACTGCATTTATTTAATAAAAATACAGGAAAAACAGTACTGTTGTGAAATATTAAAATTAAACAAGACTGTGATGCAAAGCTGAACTTTCAGCAGCCATTAATCCAGTTTTCAGTGTCACATGATCATTCAGAAATCATTCTAATAATAGAAATCTTTTGTAACATTATACATGTTTTTACTGTTATTTTTGATCAATTTAATGCAACCTTGCTCCGTAGAAGTATTAATTTATTTACAAAACAATTTACTGACCTCAAACTTTGGAACAGTTGTGTGCATGCTGGATGAAATTGAGCTACGATCAGATTAGTCCAACTTCACAAAAAACGTATATATGCGTATAAACGTATATACGTAAAAGACGTATATGATTGCAGACAGACAAAGGGTTTACACAACATTTTAAAGTGCATGTAAAAGCACTAAATGAGTGGTAGAATTGCTCATTTAGTTAATGAACAAATTCAAATGGCTAAACAAGTGGGTGAGGACTAATATTAAGTTTTAATACTATTGTATTTTTACTGTGAGACCTACACTGTCTGAGAATATTTTACTATGATACATGCCCACTCTTGTCTCTCTATATCCTAGTGATGAGATTGGAATGAGATTGGCTTTCATTTAATGCTGCTTGGAGAACAGAATCAGCTGATGATGGAAGTGCCAAAATTGTGTGCACTGAAAGAGAAAACTGAAAATATGAACACAGTAAATTCTTAAGATCAGATAACAGAAATTCTGATATGTAGAAAGCATTGTGCATATGAAATCATCCACGTTTAATCATATTGATTATAATATCTTACCAGAAAGAGCCCACGTTTTCCATTTTGATGAGATATGCATGTATAATTTCAAATGAACAATGTGTGCATGACTACAACAATCTCACTAAAGACATTAACACATTGCAGTCAAAATTCAAACATGATTATACATTTAGTTTAAATTAGCTTTTCCTAATTGTGTTTGAGTTTGTTGAAAGTCACTATAGCACTGATCAGCACTGACACATGCATAACTCCACTTTTTACAATACAGTTTTCAATTTAATTTGGGTAGATTCAATTCAAACACAATTAGATTAATGTTAATAGGGTAAATAGGGTAGATACTGTTTGCATCACATTTAAATAGCAACAAATAGCATCATGTTAGATACAATGAGTAATATGTTATTTGTACTAAAGTAAAATAGTAATGTAAAATACTTGAGCAATGAAGGGTGGAGTCAGGCCCTGCCTTTATTTAAACAAAATCTTCCTCTTTTTTATTTGATCATAACAAAGTTATCATAAAGATACATAATTGGATATGAAGAAGGAAGTTCAATTGTAATAATTTAAGTGTTTGATAATAGGCAACATTAATAGAATCCATAATTAAAAGGTTTTGGCTTCAGCCAACCAAGTATTTCATTTCGGTGCATCACTAATTCAGTCTGCTTACATTCATCCAAAAATGTTGTGGGAAGAAGGAAAAGTAAACAAACTCACAGTGAAGATTTACCCCTGAGGTGCGGAAATGTGACATTTTGGCAGTGAACGCTGTGTGCGAAATCTTTGTAGTGTGCAAAATGAGGCCCAGTTTATTCTCTACAATGAAGTGAAAACAGACATTAATGTCTTGAGGGATCGAGATAATGCCAGTCAATGAACATCATCTGCACGTTATCATTTATTCCTAGCTTACAGCCGTCTGTTTGTGTTGCTTTCAAGGAAGACGCTGAGACATGCTCAGGAGGTTTGACTGTACAAGGGTCAGCGTGACACAATAACCTGCAGAGCTGCAGTCATGATGTCCGAGACGCTCACTTTTGTTTCTTATGTTCTCTCTTTCTTTTCTCTCTCACTCTCTGATTCATTCCAACTGGGAAGTCTGACCATATTAAGAACATTATGGGATACAGGCATAGGCAAGCAAGCTTGACAAATGACACATTACGTCACACCCTGCCTTCTAGCGCATTTCATATTGCAAACGTGCACATATAAAACAATATGCTGGCAGTAGTTGGTAAATAGGAGTTCATATTCGGTTAACTAGAGACTGTTTTACTGAGTCACTGAAATCAGGGTGCATGAAATTACATTTTATGTCTGAGAATCGAACGGTTTTTGTCTTACATTGTGATATATTGTGAGTCTTCATGAGTGTGTTATTCTCTTCATCGCTGGCTTACATGATTCATGATGTCTTTAAAAGGTAAGCCTACTAAGTAAACTCTGAATCACATCCAAAGAATCTCTCATCAATTTTCTTTCAATACTTTCCCAAAAATTTGTTCTTGCTTTTTTCACATTCAAAAGTTGTTTGAATAACAACTTATATGCACAGACCCCCTCAAACACTCATATGTGCAGGCACATGATGGTGCAAAGTTGCACAATTGAACGCAGAGACACACACTTACCCTTTTCCTCTCCACAAACACAGCCATATATGGTAAGCTGTGTTTGTGGAGGTAAGAGAGACAAGGAGAGTGAGAGAGAGAGAGAGAGATCTGCTCTCACAGAGAACTAAACAACCCTCCATCATGAAAGCCTCTGTGCATAGATTATTTCAGCCACGCCTCGAACAACCCTAAAATCATGTTGCTGTGTAAAGACTGTATAAACATTATGAATGGTAGCTGTAATTTTTCGCTTTTGGTGGACTGGCCGACTGCAGGTTACATCACTTGTTTGGACTAAAATAAAGAATGATGATCCCCTGCAGAGTGAAGCTTGCTGGGCCTTCAGAGCTGCAGTGAGGAGGGAGGTCTGATGTTTGCTGAACAGATGAGGAATGTGGTTTTGTACACTCTCATACCTACTCAATGGTAGAATTGTACAAAGTTTACTTCATCTGGACATACCATGGATGCGTACAGTACATAGTGATATGTTACGGATGGTGGAAATGAATTCTTTCTTGAAATTGGCTTGTAAAGGTTTGATATTTGATACTGACATCAGTAAACCTAATCTGGGGAACCAGAACATAATACATACTAATGATCTAAAACAGAGTTCCCCAAACTGGTATTGTGAGTAATTAAATCATAACAAACTAAAACATACAAAGAAATAAAAATAAGTCTAAAACATTAAATAAAAATAAAATAACCAAATGAAACACTTACTAAAAGAGATCAAATATTTTATTTATTTGCATGTATTGTGACCATTATTAACCAACTGAACTGTGAACATGCAAATGTGTTACATATGACTAAATATAGAATTTAAAATTGCTACAGGAGGAACTAGAGAAAATATTTTAGGTAAAAGGGGATAGGATGACAGATTTAGAATTTTTCTTTAATTTTTAATTTTTGGGAATTTCTTTGTTTGGAAATAAAGATATATTTAATATTTGGTGAACATTTGAATATTGCAATGCATATTTCCGAGTAGAAATGAAATAGCTAATACCTTATTATTAAATCAAGCAATATCACACAAGTAAGATATCTAACTCATGTCGGTCGAATCATACTAAAAATTATATTCAGACCAACAGCATGATTGTTAGTGTAATATTTCTTCTGTACAAGCGTTCAATATACAAGAAGTAAGGTTATTTAGTCATATTGGCAATAAATCCACAATCAAAAATAGAGGTTCCAAAATAGGGAAAATAGGCAAAATAGATTCAACTTTAGCATCTCTAAGCAAAGCACATTTGTTTTTCGTTCCTGAGTGTATCTGAATGAGTCAGTTGAGTGAATGATTCAACTATTCACTATAAAGAAAGGCGTTTGTTTAGTTTTTAAATTAATTAGTGGCTGAAATTGAAATTGCAAACTTCCCTATTAGGCGAAATTCAGTATGTGAACGGAGTAGTATGTCCAAATTTACAGTATTCATAAAATAGTAGGCAAAAAGTACCTGGATGATTCTGGAATGTGCATATGATGGACACTATACTATGCCATGAGGCTGAAAAGAATGTTTATTGGCAGTGAAGCGACGCAACTGATGCTGGTGGTGAATGTAATACTTCCAGATTACATACACACATTCAAACTATACAGAACTTACTTTTTAGCAGCTGTGAAGTAATTACTTTTTTTTTTTTTAAATAGTACCTACTCAGAGAGTATGCGATTTGGGACACAGCCTTTGTTTCGTTCCTGAATGAATCAGTGTATTTTTTAAAAATCGGTTAAATTAATGAATCAATGAATCACTCATGAAAAGAGTCATTTGTCAACACCTTGCGTAAGGTTGGAATATGAAAGAGCCACTGAAAAATACCCACCACTAAGTGGTACAAACAATGAAATGTCTCAGTGCTGTTGGATTGTATGCTTTCAAGCTATATAACAATGAATAATTTAATAATTAATATTAAGTTGGAAAAAAGTTTCAAATCCTTTCCATGTCCCTGGTATTAAGAATTTATTGTGTACAGGATGTTGTACTTTTACATTCAGGGCAGGCAGGGGTTCAGTAAACTGTGAGGCCCTGCAAAGCTAATGTTAGCCTCAAGACCCCCATCCATATTCACTGCTTCATCACATCATGCCGAGCCTCAGAGGAATAACAAAAATATCCTCCTTGTGCTGCTTCACTTGCACACAAGCTCCCCTAATCAAAACCAGCATCAACACAAAATCATCTGCATAAATATACATGGACAATAAAAGCTTAAAAGCCATGAGACATACAGTAAAAGCCATGATCTTTTTTTAATGCATGTGCATCAGCTATTGTTTTTGATAAAATGATGTCCTCAAATATGAGACAGAGACAGAGAAAGAGAAAGAGAAGAGATAGACAGAAATAGCAAGTGAAAGAAGGGAGCCCAGATGAGAAATAGAAGAAGCCAGTGATGAGTCTTTTCCTTTTTTTTTTTTGAGAGAGTGTGTGGTCAACAACCTTATCCCTTATTTTGCCGCGAGGCGAGTGAGAGATAGATGGCAGGACGAGTCGAGAACATAGCACTATCATGACGAATCTCATCACTACAATGTTTTATGGTTTTTGGTTTTCGAGTATATGGCAATAATAATTATTTATATATAATTATAATATAAATATAAATCATAAAAAAATCTAAAACGAAAACGATACATAAGCTAAAAATATATAATAAAGTTAACCTTTTTCCCCCCCCCATATTTTTTATTTTTAAATATATATTAAAATAAGAAAAAATACTTTATAATAAGGATATAAGATATTATTCTGTTGTGCACAACTGTGAAATGAATAATTGATCATATGGTGTATGCATATTTGTGCATCTCATAATTCTGACATAATTCACAAATAGAACTCGTATGTTCATTACATCACACTGCAGTGAAGCTGCATGAAATGGGGACACCCTTTTTATACCTGCATCTGCCAAGAACCTCTCCTTGCTGTTCCTCTGAATTACCAAGCAGATGTTTGAGGCAGATAAATAATGATGTCCCTTTTGAGTGGAAGATGGCAGTGATGGCAGTGTTTGTTTATCTAGTTCACCACACATGTGGAGCTCAGACTGTCTGCCACCCCGTCAGCAGGCTCTGCTCATGTTTGTAGCCTATGCCTGTATATGAGAGTGAGAATCTGCACTTTAGAAATTAGACTGGAAATTAAACTGTCTGAACAAGAATCCAGACAGTTCATCCTTCAGGGCTGTAAATGATCTGTCCAATCCCAAAGCAGATGGATGATGTGTTTAAAAAATCCATACATGCATCATGTGACCTCATTAAACAGTAAAGCTACTTTACAAAGGGACCACTGACTGCAAGACAGCGCAGAATAGACATGCCTGTTACGTGTCAAATCATTGTGCAATGAGCAGTAACACTTGGCACAGCTGTCTGAATTTCACAATTTCAATTCCAAAACACTATGGTGATACAGGCTTTACCAACGGAGACACTGGAGAGCAATGTGTGTACCGTGCACTGTGTCTTTTTTGATGCTTAGATTTTTTCTTTTACTTAAGATTAACCTCCCATGACACACTTACACCTCTTTACACACACATATATACACATCTGCAAATCACAACATACATTTATGTACACTATGTTCTATAAATGTTTACTTTACACATTTTGTGCATTGTTATACTGTGAAGGATGTTTCCTCACCTATATGTGCACGTTAATGTGCACATTCATTCATTCATTCATTCTTAATTTTGTTTTACCCCTTGACCCCGACTTTCAATTTAAGTCCAACAACTGTCAATTAACAACATTCATTATTATATTTGACTATGCTATAATAATAATGACTATACTTACACAAATTACGATGGTTCTTCAGTTGTGGGGTCATTTCCATTACAACCAACAAGTATTCGCACCAGAGTGAGAGTTTATCAAACACTTGGCCCTATACTTTGCTTACTAAGTAGAAGAAACAGTAATTTTGTGAAATATTATTGCTATTTAAAATGACTGTTTTATAATTTCATATATTTGAAATGTATCATTACTCCAGTCTTCAGTGTCACATGATCCTTCAGAAATCATTCCTATATGCTGATTTAGTGCTCAAAAACATTATTATGCTTATTCAGAATTGTGAAACAGTTGTGCCTGCCTTACATTTCAAAGAATTATTTTATAAATAGACAGTTCAAAAGATCATTTATTTAAATAAGAAATATTTTGTAACAAATGTCTTGATCTCTTTTGAACATTTTGATGAATAAAAGTATTATTTTAAATCTAATCTTATGTAATAGTGATGCTGTTGGACAAATTGGTTAAATTCAATGAGATCGAAAAAAAAAAAATAATATATAATATTATACATATATATATATATATAATTAATTATTTTATTATTTTGCTATACAACACAAGAGGGCCCAGAAAGTGCTCATCAATTAATTGAGCACAGAGCCCTCATCAATTTATTGCATATTTTTCCACCATCCACATGCCTTTCTTTGCTTGTTATTTAATGAAACAGCTACTAGTGTTGAACTTATACTGAGAATGTTTTTCATGCCCATCTCAGTTGAACTAAAAACATGAAACCTGCAAGGCAGGGCCACCCTTCTACACCCTGTTCATGAACATGCCTGCCTTTTAAGCTGACCTGCACCGGTGAAATCACCGATGATCTCATGACTATGGATAAGATGACATGTCGGCAGTAAAGGTTTACCGCTAGGCAGCGTCCTCTCCACCCTGGTGAGTGAGCAGAGAGAATGTAGGGAATTCTTCCGTCATATGCTGATTTTCTGCAGAAAAGCAGACAGGAACCAGACAGGAAAGTATGTTTGTCATACTATAAAGCTGCCGGCGTTCTGGCTTTTGTTATTTACAAACTACGTGGTCATCCCATACCACGGATATATTTTCAATTCCTGTTTAAGTGATGCTATGTGCAGCATCATCAATGTTTCTCTCAGCCCTGCCATCATGCATACCTATTTTGTCTTTCTAAGCGAAAGATGGAAAAATCTAAAATAAGAAGTCTTGGGGGGCAAATTATATTATATATATTTAATAATATAAAAGATATTTATTGCACATAATATTATAAAATATATTAATAATAAATTATAAATCAATATTATAATATTTAATTAGTCGTAATGTTATTGATATAAGCAGGTAATATTTATAACCTGACAATAATAATACTAGATGAAACCATAAATAATATAATAATCGATCTCGTTTCCTTTTATATGAAATGCGTGAGGGCCCGGGATGGGAATCTTTTTTTTTTTTTTTTTTTTTTTTTTTTTTTTCTTTTTGTTTTTTCTTTTTTTTGTTTTTTTTTTTTGTGTTTTTTTTTTTAGCCTCTACGGGCGCCAGTGACGGCACGCTATCAATGAAGGCTAAGGGCGCGCCCGCCGGCTATAGCCCCGTCAGAAGTTTTAATAGCCCCGGTTTAGCCCCATTTCTTTATGAAGGAACTCTGACATCATCAATATAATTTATTTTCTTAGCACCCCACATATTGGTCTAGCCCCCCCCCAGCACCGGTAGACGAGAAAATTTGAAAATACTTTTGTTCCCTTTGAGACATATCTCAGCTAGTCACTGAATAACTGCGGAGTCCATGTAGAAGGCAAGCAGACAGACTGGCTACTCTAAACCTCACGTCCTCCTTCACTATATGTCATACTATATGGAGACTGTGTCTGTCCCCATAACTAGCAAAATACAAAAACGTATTCCAAACCATTAAGAGGTAACACTTTAGTATGCATGCATTCGTCAACATATAACAAAATGCATTATACCGCTATTGACCCGAATATAAAGACTTGAGATTGTTTTTGTTTTTTTCTTGGCAATAAACTGAAAAACGCCAAGTACATTTCATATCCAGCCCCGGTCTAGACTTGAATATGTCAATAATACACGCCACACAATAAGTTTCCACAACAATAGGTTGCGGCCAAATCAGCATAAACAGTGATGCCCATGATATAGTAATGTAATGCTGTGCCCCTGTAAAGCATCCCGAGGTAAAAACAAAAGAAAAGAAAACCTACAGCTGACATGCGTCTCTGTGACGGTTATGTTAGCCTGAGTGGCCGACCAAACTCCTCTTTGTGATTTTAAAATGTAGGGACAGTACCCAGCCATTAGAAGTACAGTAAGATTTATTAACTTCTACTATTATTAAGATTTGGTAGCGCACACTATTAGATGGATAGCCCAAATCAAATGTCTTAATTCAGTGCGGCTACCGGGTTTTTTTTTTTTTTGTTTTTTTTTTTTTTTCTTTAAGCGTGTAAAATTTTTGTTATCGTGATACGGTATTGTTGGTTCACATTTACCCAGTTTGTTCACCATACTTTCAAAACAAAAATTTATTAACAATGGGGAAAAGTAACAATATGACGGACATGAAATTAAGTGAAGCACAAAATGTTGTTTTACGAGAAGAAAAAAGGCAGAAAAACAAGATTTGGCTTTAAAATAGCCTTTTTCCAAAAGGTACATCTGGGGCAAGTTCAAGCTCAAACCAGTGCGCAACGTTTTGCTACGGTTTCCAGTTTGAATGACATGTTTCCTGGAAACGGTGTGCAACGCCGGGTTGCCGTTTCGCACGATAGAACGTTACTGCGTTTTCTCTTGTTTGGTGGGTGTGTCAAAATGTCAGCCCAATCAGCAGCAACAAGTACTGTATATAAACCCCGCGCGTATTAAAGAGACAGCTGGCACAATGCAATTAACATCAAAATAAATTCACAAGAGCAAAAATATTGTTTGCACATGTTTATTTACATTAAAGGCAAAATAACTGAAATAATATGGGCACAAGTATAGATCTGGAACTTCTTTTAAGTCTGTCTAAATATCATTTAGTATTTGCAATGTCTTCTGGTCCATATCCTTTTTTTAGGAAGGTGTGCTAAATACTGATTAAATGTAACATAAAAATACTATACATATTGATATATTTTGCTATTGTATTATGGAGCGACACTTTCATAAACTTTTCTATACCCATCTGATTATATAATGGTAAATATTACAAAATCATAGCACAACAACAGTGATCAGCAATAATAATAAGCCGAATACTCACAATAAAAATAATAAGGTCATAGATCACAACACAGTCTCGGAGGTAAGAAGTGGATAATCCTTCACCTGAAATGTTTGTCTTTTCATCCTGAATGCGAGGCAAATGTTGGATCACAATAATTAGGAACCACAGTTTTCACAAATCCCTTCATTTGATTGGGATCTTTTCTCTTTTATTCTGGACGGCAAGGGCAAAGACTGTAACATCAAGCGTTTTTTGCAGTATTAAACACGTATTTATTCTGATTTCATCAGGCTCCAAAAATTCTTCAAACAGAACACAAAGAATGGCCTTCTCAGCAGCCATAGTTGCAACTCTTGCGTCATCAAAACAAAAAAACAGGGTGTTCAACCCATCACGGTGTCCGTTTAAAAAAACGTTTATGCCCCATTTTTGATCGATGACTGAATGCAGACCTGCGAAAAAGGCGGCGGTTGTCTTATAATCAGGGTCGTACTTATATTCCGCCGGCCCATACGTATAAGGATAAACAAATAGATATAAAGCTTGGCCCTATATGCAATATTAGATCCCTTTCTATAGAAAGTGAAGCAATTTTTGTAATGATATGCTCACAGATCATCAACCTAGAGATGCTCTGTTGAACAGAATAACTGCGCTAAATCCAGATGATTACATTATTTTAAACGAGTCTATCCCCCAAGATTACTGCTATAAACATGAGCCGCATCCAAAATGTAAAGGGGGTGGTTTTGCTACAATTTATAGTAATATTTTCACTGTTTCTCAGAGGTCTGGTTTCAAGTATAATTTGTTTGAAGTAATGCTGCTTCATATAACATTATAGTAGTGTCAAATAAGTGGGTATGATAATCCTATGACATTGGTAACGGCCCTATGTCTATACCAGGCCACCACGGGCAGCACCTACAGAACTTATATCACAGAATTGCGCAGTTTTTCTATCTAGAGCTATGCTGCGCATGCGCTGCAGGATAAAGTCTATAAAATGATTAGCAAATTTATATTATAACCATGTAGATAATGAAAAAGATGCTTGAAGTTCAGAAATTCTAAACTATTTGGTCCTGACTGGGTCAGGACCCTTAGCCTAATCATTGTCACTAATAATACTTTAGATTTAATACTGCACATGACGCTGTATGAACTTCTAATCCAAGCAGGATCTCGAACTATTAGGATGAATAAAATGATAACATTCTATTTCAAAGGTTTAGAAAAAATTGTGTTTTTTACCAACTGCAGCTTATTTCTAAATCTATTAACTGCATACTACTCTGAAATTTTTCAATCTGCGTTTTAATTAAATCTGATCATAGTACTTGGTACGGGCCCTTCCTAGCAGTGTTAACGAGTATCTTTAGCCACCAACTCTGCGCTGATGATCTGCTGGCTCTAGTTATTTTAGCATTATCAGCAGCCACTTAGATACTTGTAAAGCCGACCACTCTATTTTGATATCTAGCACACCTATGCAGAATTTCTCTTCCTCTGATTGCTCATCTCACCTGATGGCCTCTCGAAGGCTCAGAGTATTCGCGCGCACCCCTCCTTTTCCCTCGAGCCATTCTAATAGGAAGCATGGTGGATGTACTTATTCATATGTCACCTAATAAGAGACAGAATGAATCTTACATGAGCTTAAGCTACTTTATTAGGTTGCTTAGCACTTCAATGGTTACATCAATTGGCTAGCTCGAACATTTTAAACAGGTAAATAGTGAAGGGCATATAATACAGATGCGGTGATTGCTTTTCAGTCGCTACTGCAATCTCAGGCTACCAGCTAGATATGGCACAGCCTTAAGTGCGCCTTTCATGATCTTCCGTGTAGCCAAAATCCTTAGAGTGTCCATCTGAAGAGTCATTACAAATTAGGACAGTGAATTCTCTTTCCTGTAATTGTTCCAGGAAGATTTAACTGTTGTACACTCAGACTCCGCATTGACCCCACCAGTGTCGAAAATGCTCGAAACCACTGTATTTAGAATGCATGATGCCCGTAGCTAGAAGCCATTGTAGCGACGAGTTGTGATCTGGAAGCCATGTAGCCATTGACATTAGTTTAATATATCAGTATACAACTGTACGGTTAGTAGTTAACTGGTAACGTCCTCACTATTTCCACCTTCGAAGTAATGTGATCGCGTCTATCAGTTCATTTTGCGTGCTGACAGTCACAAGTTACTCACTTACAATTGTAGCTCAAAACGCTGCATGCCCTAGATTTCTTAAACAAAATAGGTCGCTTGCATGTACCCCATCACCCCGGTATAATGACTGCCTGGCGCCCTCCATTGGCATTGCTATTAGCAATTTAAGAATCGATTTTCAAATCTCTACTACTGGCCACTGTATAAATCTGAATACATAATCAAGCCCCTAGTTATACTACTATAGAGCACTGATTGCCATTTTATCACTACTCCACTAGAAGTCTAATTCGCGCAAAGCCATATCAGATGAATCCGAATCTCCTCTTAAGCTTCTCAGTCCATGACTATAAATGCCTAAGAGGCGGATCGGGGTTTTTTCTGTGCGTTGGGCCCCTCGGTTAATGAACAATACCTGCTAGCTTGAGAAATTAGAGTAGCGCACCTTTAACTATCCATTTCGTAAGTCTATGCTTGTGTCACCTGATAAACACGTAATAGTATAGTAGTTTGATTCACTGTGATAGAGGCATGACTTAAGTATCCATGTGTGGTGATTTGACATTGTATCCTCAGTGGTTCTAGATTATTAACATCTCTTATTTAAGTCCGTGACAGAATGTTTACTTCTATGCCCAGTGTTCCTTTTGGTTTACGGTGGTGATCTAAATTGCCTGCCGCCGCTTGTGTATTTGAATCGATCTATGATTAAGTGGGTTGTGATTGAGGCTTTACATTAATGTTTATGAGGTCTCCTAAAACAGACAGTTTACATGCCCATAGTGGCCAAGTTCAAAAAACAGGTTTTCTCAAAACATTATATTTTAATTTTACCTATCATTTACATAAATGTTATTTACGTAGTGTAAATTGATATCGTTTAGTGCCGACCAGCAGCTTCCCAAAGAATCACCCTGCGTTCCATTCGTAAGGGCTCATCCCTATGCCCTAATCCCTTTATAGGGTTTACCCTCCGGAGTGAGAGCTTCAAAGGGTTGAAAGGTGTAGGAAACCAAACAACTGTTTCTTGAAGTGCCACTCTGCGTCATCATCACGTGCCCACACAGAATTAACACAGGCATTCGTCATCATGAACAAATAATCTTGTATCCATCTCGAATCCTTAGTTCTTGCATTTAATATTGAAAGTAGAAAAAGGCGAGAATAACGGCGCCTTTTCAGTTTTTTGTTTTTTTCCAAAAAGAAAAACTTGAGCTTGGTCGAATTCAGCTTATATTTTCTGTTTTATTCATTGAGTGCGAGAAAAATGAATAGTAACAGACTTATTCAATATTCGTTTACTACATGTGCGTGCCGGCCCGGAATATTTATTATTAAACGCCCCTTTTTGCTGATTGGTCAGCCGAAGATCAAACAGTGCCATCATCATTTCTTCTGCACAGTGTCAGGCTCCACAGCCAGAATAATAGTCATAAGAATACATAGAAAGATGAGATTCGATTGCATAACCTTACCAATTTGAGCCGGATAAATTCTGCCATGCCAGAAACAAGCCGGGACTCGGCAGCAGGCACGTTTCTCAGTGGTATAGTCGCAATGTTTTATCAAGTTATTGATCGCGGTAATTATAAGATGATGAAAAGACAAATTTAGCTCTCACAGTGCGTAAAGTACGATAGAGTCATGCTCATTCAATCGTGCACGTAGAGCCGTCCTTCGAGCCGTAACTAGGTATGGATGAGCAGAGATAGCTAAAGCAAAACAAATCACAATTCTGCAAAACAAAGATAACAAATTACTAAAAGCAATGCCATGGTCTAATAAAAAACAAACTAACAATTTCAGTAAACACAACAACAATAGCTCAGAAATAATGTATAAAAGTCAGAAAACACAATGAACAAATCCGCAAACAAATTAACAAGACCCCCCCCCTAGTCAGAAAATACAACGACAAATTCTGAAAACAAATTAACAAGTCAGAAAGCACAATGACAAATCAGACAAACAGGCAAGCAGGCTAGGTAGTATGAAGCCAAGCCCGCCCTGTGATTTAGGGATAGCTCAACGCTGACTGGACGAGACATCTGTCAATCAACGTATACATGGAAGAACCAGCCGATGAACAGCAGAGTCGTGGTAGAAAGTTCGGAGATGGTTTTAAAGTAGTTCAGTTTAAATGTATTGTATTAATTGCTCTTACTATGGAATAAAAAATATGGGGTATCTATTTACATTTAGTTAAAAGTAGCCATAAAACATCAGCTCCAGTGGCGCAGATGGATAAAAGAAGAGCGATGTCGTTGGCTTTTTTATTTACGCGATCGACCCGGGTTCGATCCTGTCTTTTGCCGAACTTTTTTTTCCTCTCTTTTCAAATCTCGTATTAGCAATGGATTCTATTTACACTAAGTGAAAATAGCAGTATTTAGCAATATGCTATTTACACTAAGCGCAAATACCTATTTACACTGTTAAAAGTATACTACTTGTTGCAAATAGTGACAATTATCTGCACTTCATTATTGTAGTACATTATAAAACAGTACAGTATGCAGTAATAACGTATTGAGTTGCGTTTGTAAATTATTGTAAACAATTATAATTTAGTTTTAAATATTAAATGCGAATGTCATCTTTCTGGTTACAATAAAGCCTCCCTACACGTACGATAACCCTACCGGAACTTTATTTCAACTTTTTGAAAAATTTCCTTAATTTTTATTGCAAAATAAAGCCTTTATCGGATGTGCTGCTGATACGAAGCATATTTGAAAAGGAGTAGAAAAAAAAAAAAAGTACGGCAAAAAGGCGGGATCGAACCGATTAATTTAAGCAAACACTTTTAACTAAATGCTAAATAAGCACACCTAGCTATTTATTTATTCAAATAGTAAGAACGGCACAATCATACAATACATTTAAATATGACGCTAATTTTAATACAATCTCCGAAACTTATCTGAGACCCAAGAAATGCAATGCTTCTCAGGTGTTTTTTTTTTGTTTTTTTTTCTTTTTTGTTAGTTCTGTTATTTAGGACTGGCTCTTCCTGTATACGTTGATTGACAGATGTCTTGTCCAGTCAGCAGTGAGTAATCCCATTAACCACGGTGCGCGCCTAAGATGAGCGCCTGTCTCAACTATACCTACTCTCCGGTTTGTCTGATATTGTCGCTTGTGCTTTTATGACTTGGGCTCGTGTTAGATTATTTTTCGGATTTGGCGTGTGATTTTTGACTTGTTATTTTGTCCCTTGTCATTTTAGTTTCATTTTCGAGATGTGTCATCTGTCGTTTTTCTGACTTGTTATAAATTGTTTGCTGATATGGTATTTGACCGTTTAGACTTGCATTTGCGTTTGTTATTTGTTATTTTGTTTTCAGAATTGTCATTTGTTTTGCACTTCTCGGTCACCGCCTACGATAACAGAATAAGAGTTGCTGATTCTCTGATTAGGACTCGGTGTTAGTGCGTTGCGAGCCCGACTCTTTTTTTGTAGACCAATAACTTTATTATCGTGATGCAACTGATCGTATTCACAACTTGCAGGATTAGGTTAGGCATTCAGAGTACAGAGAGCCTACATGCCACACAGTGCATGAAAGGCAATATTCGAAATGTCATAATAGGGGCACTTTAAATTCATATGTTTTATTATTTCTGTTTTATGTGTTTATGGTTTGATTTTAATGTACAGCACTTTGGTCAGTCTTGTGGCTGTTCACTGTTTTATAAATGTGCTTTATAATAAATGCAACTTGAACTTGAACATTGAACTCTTACTGCAAGTGGACGATCAGATAGGGTCCCGAAGTAAGCCTCAGCGGGTTTGTTTTCAATTGCGTTCACTTGCGAACATGAGAGCATAGTATGTAATTAGTGGCGACAGAATAAGTGATATTTGACCTTTCTTTCAAGTGGTGACCTGAGGCACGATCTTGAGCAACTTGTCACGCTCAATTTATGAGTATGTCGACAGCGTCTTTGTTTATGTATGAGCCTATTGGCGTATATTGGTATCTGTATGCTTAGAGAATTGATTCTGATGTTAGCACGACAGATACCTATTCAGTCATTGACAGACATACGATCGGTATGATCAGTGAAGCGTAAATGCATCTTTGTAATTCATGCAGATCGAATATGCGAGCCTGTCCAAACTGATACTCATACATGTAGATATGCTTATGAAGGTAGACGAAAGTATAACTCAGTGCATGACCGATTGCAGTACGTATTGATTTTGTATGATGTTGGTTACTTTGAGGTATAAAACATCTTTTCATGCTCTAGTACTAGTCTTATATAAGGTAGGATAGATGTCGTGTACGACTGACGTCCAAAAACATGCTTGTGTGTTTACTGTGACAGCGAGAACGACAATAATGAGAGCCTTTGTTTAGGTTTATATATTAGACTGATAGATAGTAGCCAACTTGCAGAAAGTATGTATCTTGATATAATCTACACTCTAGATTGGTGATTTGACAAGTGTATATCATCATAGACGGAGATATATAATGTGCCGAGTTTTGCATAGCCTGCTAGTGTTTGCATCTAGATAGTGCTTCTCACTCACCTTCTTTCATAAAGGCATGCGATGGATTGATAGCGCTACTGGGTTTAACACATAGAGGCACCCACCTGAAGTTGCATTTGAAGTTATAGTTAGTGACGATACTTATACTGTATTCTATTTTACGTATAATCAGTATATGTGTAAGGTCATGTGAGACATAATCTGTACATATATGTAACGAGCATCTTTAAACCGATGCCTAACTAACTTTTACATGTAAGTCATTCATAATTTAGTTCTCCATATGTCTATATCTTTAGTATATGTATCAAGTTGCAGAGCAATGCAGTTCTTTGTGCTGCACTGTTACTGATGATTTGTAGCATCACATCTGTAGAGTGGCTAAGGTGTATATTTTGTAATAATCAGAGACTGTCTTCGTATCAGGGCGACCCAAGTTAACTCACAGTAAATCGACAGATATGTCCTGTGAAAAGTTCTGATTTATCATTTCAGTAACTTAGCACATCTGAAAATTGTAGAGTTAACTTGCTGATCTAGCTGGTCGTATCATAAGTAACATGGTTACCGTGATATCACAAACTTAGCTAGCATCCCGACAGAAGTTAGTGATGATGTAGCTTCTTTGAGATTCATGTTCACATTGTGATGCAGTGCCTTTAGTGACTTGTACCTCAGTTATAACCAACATGAAGACACCGACCTAATGTCACATAACAATGATAACTCGCAATCAGAAATTAGGCTAGTTCATTTTAGGCTATGCTACCTAAATGAGCTAGTAAATGAATTAAAGGAACTACTTGTTACGTGAACATTGCTTGCTTGAATTTGTTATATTGGCTTTTCAAATTAATGGAGGGAGATTTGTGTGTGCAGTGTGAAGCAATTTGAATTTAACCTAATCCCCGGTTTATGATTTTTCCATTTCTCTTCCTTCTTATATGTATTGCGATTCTATTTACTGTTGTTCATCATGATCGGTCAATCTCGGAATCTCAGCGATGATGATAGGGTACCTAGATCAGAACTATGCTTTTGATCGATCATATGATTATGCCTATTGCATCAGTATACGTGACGTGTTGCACTATTGGAGATCTAGATCAGTTATGTTTGTGAACTTACTGAAATGCTGATAACTGTCTATAAGAGGTGGATATGGAAGCCAAGGATTTCTTTGACAGGCGCCTTCAGCTTCGAGCATAAGTAATCTTCTTCCCCCCCCCCCCCCTTTTTTTGTTTTTTTTTTTTTTTTTACATTTTTGTGAGTCTGATTGGTTTGCTCATGGTTCCTCTATGACATATACCCCATATAATTCTCTATAGCGGTCAGTAACTGCCCGTGTAGTTTGCCTAGCCGCCAGTTCAACAGAACACTGACACTGGTCATTTAAACTTCTGGTGCTTGTGGCAGTGTGGGCCAGGGAATCATAGATGCCAATCAGTGCTGACAGAAATGAAATCAGCCATCTTCAAAAAGCCTGCGTCAGCAGAAGGACGCATGAGATAGACCTACACATTTTACTTGGTTAACAGAGATGCAGTACCCAGTGACTTCTATATGGTTTTCAAAAAACACAATGGACCAACACCAGCAGATGAAATTGCACCCCAAATCATCACAGACTGGGGAAACTTAACACTGGACTTCAAGCATCTTGGGCTATGAGCTTCTCCACCCTTACTCCAGACTCTAGGACCTTGGTTTCCAAAGGAAATACAAAACTTTCTCTCATCTGAAAAAGAGGACTTTGGACCACTACGGGCACAGAGGCTCTCCTTAGCACAGTGTTAAGCAAGACTCTGAAGTGTGTCTGTGGTTCAGGTAGTCCGCCCTTAACAGAGCCGACAACTATGAGAACTGTAGCACAAATTCCTTGACCACGACCTGTGACTGTCGCTGTGACTTTAGTGCAGTGCGTCTTGATGCCTTGACCCCAGCCTCAGCTCATTCCTTGTGAAGTTCACTCAAATACTTCAATCGATTTTGCTTGACAATCCTCATAAGTGGCTGCATTGACGAGTTCTCATAGAGGGTTGGTGTGCATCGTTTATATTCCACACTTTTTCCTTCCACTCAACTTTTTGTTAACATGCTTGGATAGAGCACTCTGTGAATAGCCAGCTTCTTTGACAATGAATGTTTGTGACTTACCCTCCTCGTGAAGGGTGTCAATGATCGTCTTCTGGACAACTGTAAGATCAGCAGTCTTACCCATGATTGTGTAGCAATAGTGAACCAAACTGAGATACCATTTTAAAGGCTCAGGAAACCTTTACAGGTGTTTTGAGTTGACTAGCTGATTGGCATGTCACCATATTCTCATGTGTGTGCCAAAACCATCACGATTTAAAAGAACCAAAGACTTAAACTACTTGAGTCTTTGTGCATTGAATTTATTTAATACACGATTTCACAATTTGAGTTGAATTTCTGAAATAAATGAACTTTTCCACAACTTTTTAATTTATTGAGATGCACCTGTAAATTATTAACAGACTATTATCTTTTATTTTAAAACTTAAAAATAATTGCTCAGTAACACAGTTGTTTAAGTTGTGTTATAGTTTTAACTCAATATGTGTTGTCCCTGAGCACACTCAGAACATGTGTTGATAACACGTTGTGTTGTTTTTAACACATTTGTTTTAAGAGTGTATAGGTGTGCTATATGATAGCACTCTTTCCTTTGAAAGTCCTGTTTCTAGCATTTGTAAAACCGCATTTTTACATCTTAAAAATATATCTAAATTACGACGATGATCTCAATGTCAAATGCAGAAATGTTAATTTATAGGTTCATGACCTCAAGGTTAGATTATTTTAATGCTTTATTGGGTGGTTGTTCTGCGCGCTTAATAAACAAACTCCAGTTGGCCCAAAATGCAGCAGCTAGAGTTCTTTCTAGAACCAGGAAGTATGACCATATTAGCCCGGTCCTGTCAAACATGCATGGCTCCCTTTAGGTCAACTGGAACCGGCCGAACACTTCTCATAACACCCGGATCGTAGTCATCATAAGAACAATGGCATCTACGCTTAAATTAGTCTCATTATTAGTTTCATTAAAGTTTCATTATTATTCCAAGGTCACCGTAGCACCCAGATCAAGTCCATATCCAGTCTAGGAAGGTGGTCAGCCACCTAAGAGATGACAATCTACATGCCTGAGATGAAATGTCAGTGTGGAGACCATGTCACTAGCATTAGCACCCAGAGACAGGATCCGAGTCTGATCTTGCGCCCCATTGCCCAGCCATGAATTAAAACCACACTCAATGCGGTATCTTCTGGATATGCAAAGGAGGAAATGGCCCACCGACTGAGCAAGCTTCCTCCCAAGTTTTTTTCTAATGCATATCTACTAATGAATGTGCGATGTTTGGTAATCCTTGAGCACTGACCTTGCCTTTGAGCCTTGCTAGTTGCGGACACAATTCTGCCCCAATATATGATTGACATGATTGCACAGACATTGTTTGAAGAGAACTAACTGAGTTGAATGATGACATCACTGAATCAACAATGAACCGACTTTAACTGAAAAACTGACTGTTTTCTATTGTCCTTTTTCATTTTCAGCACAGGTTTTTTTTCTGTCGTCAGGTTATCAGGTTCAATCATGGCAGTCAGCAAATAGGATTTCTGAAATAGCATCCCACCAAGTCCAAGACTATATCGACCAGCACAACGTCAACAAAATAACTTTATTTTATTTTTTTTGCATTGAGATAAATAACTAGCCATTTGCCTGAATCTGTCATTGGGGAAATCATCACATTAGTCATACAATCCCTACAGGAATTAGATTATGACTTTTCCACACAGCTGAATGGAAAATTATCCAAGAGATCGTCAAATGATTACTTATATCTTCAACTGAACACAATGATATTTTAAGAGTACTTCTGGGGAAAAAAAGAAGTTCAGTTGGTTTGTTTTGATGCCACTTTTCAGCTGGCCAATCAGCTAAATCAGCATGGTTGGGTTGAGAGACAAGTTTAAACCATCTAAGAATAGTAAACCACATCAAGCTGGTTATACTCTTATTTTAAAGAGGGATGTAATAAGTAACATCCAACCCAGCCCTTTTTCATACCATTTAGTTCCCCCTTTCCTCAAGTTTTTAATTCCTCTTTAACTTCATGAATCATAATCCACACTCTTCATTTTCTTTTTCTCCTCACATTTTTGAGCATTGAAATTACACCATATACCCTACCAGACAGTGCACACATGCATTTAAACCACACACATACATGTGCACAAGCACAGTTGCATAATAGCCTGCATATGCAAACTACCCAGGACCTGTGCAAGGCCAAGACACAATGACATGTGAAAACCCATTCTACTTGTAAGTAAAAGCTGATGCTGTGCATTATATGAGTCCATGCAAATCTTCTACACTGATGTGTGAAGGCTTTGGGTGTGGTAACTGAAGCCCCACACCTAGTTTGTGGTTCGATGAACGGAAAGAAGACCCTTTATAAAGTGTGAGTTCACTATCACTAAAAACCATCACCATAACACATTCTGACTGCTCTTAGTGTCATATATACCATATACTAATGAAGAGAACCACAAGGGCAACTAAAAAGCTTCAACTAGATGCATGAACACAGAAATTCATGCAGTTTTTGTCATGTTTTGTGTAACTGTAAACCAAATTTGGTTTAAACAATGAATAAAATAATAACAATAGATAATAAAGAAATACTGAGCTGGTTTTGTTGTATATTTGCATCACGATCCCATAAAAGAGCTGTTTAGTCATGACCTCAGTTTGTAAGCACCGTGGATTACCTTGGGAATTTCAGATGGGTTTTTAGAATAGCGGTTTATGATTTATGAGCAAAAAAATATGTGGTAAACTCTCTTGAAAAGACTTTCATGTTTTATTCTACAACATAAATTACACAGTCAAACCTCAAATGTGAGTTTTGAAACTAGCCGTAGTGTTTGACGTAAACTGACTAACAATGTTGTGCTGATTCATCAGTCAAGTAAACTCACATGAGAAAATCAATGAAAATTAATCAAAAGTGTTTGCGACATTGATTTATTCAGTTCTATATAGAATATAAATAAATAACATTAATATCTTTTTTTTTTTATATATATATATATATGTGGCTGTGTGTGATGTGTGTGTGTGGTGTGTTGTGTTTGTGTGTGCCTAAACCTGTTTTTTATTCTGCTGCGGCTGAACCTTACATGAAATTTAGCGCCGACACACAGACTCATGGAGGTGACTAGGGTCAACGTTGAAGTGCCGGGACATAAAATGTGAGTCCCACAGGATAAACAGCTAATAATCACACACGAATTACGGTTTGTGAAAATCTAAAAATGCAGAAAGTTACTAATTCTCTGTAGCATGGGGAAGGTTTAGGCCCCACGATGTAAGCGGTTGGTGTATGGCCCCAGTAGGATTAGAATAGTCCTCACCTAAGGGTTGGTGTAGGGCAATATAAAATATGGTTTGTACAGTAGAAAAACCATTACTCCTATGGAAGGTCCCCACAAGGATAGCAAACCAGACGTACGTACGTGTGTGTGCGTGCTTGTTGATGGGTGGTTTGTCCGCTTGATGCGAGTGTGTGCTGCTAGAATCTAGAAAATTGTTAAAGATTCTTTTATTTTTTCATTCTTAATATATGATACATGCCCCAACAGCCTTAGCACCTAATCTTTCGACCCGGTAGTATACAGGCCTTTGTTGCTGTAGGGAGTATTGAGCACAGGTCAAGATTCTGACTCTGGTAACAGCTTCTCGAGATCAAATGATATCTATGAGGATAGCGCACGATGACCCACTCTATGGCATAATGCAATGCTATGACCTCTGACCCAAGTTATGTTGCAAGAACACCAGTACAGAGACACAAAGAGAGAATTTCAGATTGTTTAACAGACAGCCCTTTGCTACAGCTATCTGCGATAGCATGGTGACTTTCACTTAGATTATAATATCTTTGATCAAGGCCTGCAAAAGAAACATCTCACTATGCGTCGCGTTCGTACCATTGATGGCTGAACGTTTAGGCATCCTACATCTGAAACTCAGCATGTCACATTCCATCAAATGTTAGGTAATTTTGGTTAAACTAGGATTTCTGTAATGTCATAAAGCGGCATCATAAGCCGATTGTCATTTTTACACTGAATATGAGCAACATTAGTGATTTCATGGGTTCCAATGACCACCCGAGCATTTGGTCCTCATTATCCACAGTTCAGAGATATGAGGTCACTCCTCTAAAAATTAAGAGTGTGCAGGAGGGATTTCATGACCACATCCGAGCTGGAGAAGGACAAGGCAACAGCTCTCCCTCGAGACAATGAACGAGCAACCAGTTGATCCATTTGAAGATCTTTGTCGCCCTCTTGTGTTTTTAAATAGGCTGCTTTGTCGTGATTTGTGTCGATTCCAGGATTGTCTAAAGTGAGAACAATCATACAAAATCATTTTGACAGCGTTCACATGTTGTATTCTTACTAAAACTATGATTACTAGTTTATGTTTTAGTCTGCATAACTGTAACGTAAACAGTCTAACGTTAACGTGTATTACTATTATTAAGGAAAAGAACGGAAACATAGCTTAGAGTTTAGTTTCTACACGATACAGCAATAGTTAAAAGTTTCTTCTTTCAAAAAGTAGCATTATGTGACGGTACCATGGTACAATAACGGTGAAGGCTTGCCAGCCTACTACAGTATTTACAAGGAATGCGTGGAAAAACGTGGTAATGGCATTGTCATATTGGTACTTGAATTGTTTTCGTGTTTTTGATACTCTTTCGGTTAATGCATTTTCCTGTAGAGTCATTCACAAGCTGCACACGCATGTCTGAATAAAGAGCTTCTTTCTCGCTGACAAACAATATGCATTTCTAGGTTTGTTTTCATTTGCTTCTGAGGAGAAACATTTCTCAGGTGAGGTTGGTATAAACTCAGGTGAGTTTTTTCTTTCTACAGGTTATTTTAATGTTTTGATTTTAGTGGTAGTGTATATTTTTACTTAGTGTATTATTATGTTAGTGTATTATTTTTTTATTTAAAAAATAAACCAATCCGATGTATAGTTGCCCTTACGAAAAATAAGTTTATTCAAGTGTGCTATTAGTCTACTCTTTTTAACTAAAAATAGGAAAGTATACTTTTAGTTTACTTTTTATGTACTTCTCAGAAATTGGATTTATGTATTTCTCAGAAATATACTTAAAATGACATTAAGTATACTTGACTTATACTTAGAAAAAAATCAAAATATATTTGAGCTATACTATGCTCCGAGAATCCGTGTTTTCATTGTTATACTGTAGGGGGCGCTAGTACATATCTTCTGTACAGAATTTCCAAAAAACACAAGTAAAGAAGAAACCGAAACAACAGATGCTTCCACATGTATTCTAACACGATCATCAGACATAAAACAGCATCAAAACTGTGTAAATTTGATGTAATGTCGACCCATGAAGAGGTAATAATGACTGTCAAGCTTTGGGGTGTTGATCTACTTTATCTATGTTTTGATTATCGTTCTGAATCCAATTAATAGTCTTTTTTCATTTTTTTGTTCAAAATGTTGTTTATTTCTTTATATTTTATGAAACTTACCCACATTCAAGTGTTTAAAAAGAATGCATGAATAAAATGTTTTTGTTTACAAGCAGGTACCCTGTTCTTTCTTTTGGTGTTTCGTATGTTCAGATATTTATATAACAAAAAAAATGTTTACAAATTAATACCTAAATAGGGACAAAGTAGTATACTTAAAGTATGATGTAAAGTTCACTTAAAAAAAAAAAAAAAAAAAAAAAAAGTATACTTGCAGTATAAACTACTAAACTAGTAGTTTACTGAGACTATAATTCAAAGTTTACTAAAAATGCTACTACAAGTATTTTATTAGTAAACTATCAGTATACCTATATGTTTACTTTTAGTATAGTTGCAGTACAAGCTAAAACTATTGTTGTAAACTAGTTGTGTACTTAAAGTTTACTACTGTTATACTTAAAATTATACTTTTATATACTAGAAAGGGGGCCAATTTAGTCCCCAGGAGTATGACATAGTACACTTACAAGTATACGCCTAGTACAATGATATTTTTATACTTTGCTACATAGTATACTTAAAATAACTTGAACTTTACTAAGTCTACTTAATACAATAACTTGTCAGTAGACTACTTATTTGTAAGTGCAAGACCGTTTTTCAGTTTGTGTTTTCAGCTTGTTTATTTTCATATTAAAATATGGCATGCAGTTGCATCAAGCAATGGTTTAAACATCATTCAATGTAAATTGTGAAAATCGTAATTACAATTTCAAGGAATTAATCGACAATTATGATTTTTGTAATAATCGTGCGGCCTGGTACAACCCAATATCACTCTGAATTGGGATTGCATGCTAGAATAAATCAAAGGATGTTTACAAAAATGGAAATGGCTACTTACCCAACTGTCTTATAGAGGTCGCACACTTATAATACCAGCAGCATGAGGAGCGCAGAACACAGTCCACTTTGGAGTTAGAGCGCAGGAAATTACAAAGTATAATTTGTCTGCTACACGCGTTTATTAATATGAACTAATTTATTGATGGCAGTTGATTCTGCGAGCTAGAATATTAAATCTGTTTTTAATTATAGTGTAAATGTATCACTAATGTGAAACCGGAAGAAGTACATCAAGATGAGCCCAACAGTTGTTATTCAGGAATATTAACCATGGGTTTATGTAACACCTCAAGCAGATTTGCATTTGTTGGAGGTTAAAAAACAGAAAGAGAAGTTGACTTGGCATCTGCATTTTCAGTATCCAGAGTCGCAATACCCCTGGCATATACAGTGGTAGCACAAAAGTATTTAGTCAGCCAGCAATTGTGCAAGTTCTCCCACTTTAAAAAGATGAGAGAGGCCTGTAATTTTCATCATGGTTATACCTCAACTATGAGAGACAAAATGGAAAAAAAAATCCAGAAAATCACATTGTGGATTTTTAAATAAAAAAAAAAAAAAAAAAAAAAAAAAAGAATTAATTGGTAAATTCCTCTGTAACATAAGTATTTGGTCACCTACAAACAAGCAAGATTTTCTGGCTCTCACAGACCTGTAACTTATTCTTTAAGAGGCTCTTCTGTCCTCCACTGGTTACCTGTATTATTGGCATCTGTTTGAACTTGTTATCAGTTTAAAAGACACCTGTCCACAACCTCAACAGTCACACTCCAAACTCCACCATGGCCAAGACCAAAGAGCTGTCAAAGGAACACCAGAAACAAAATTGTAGACCTGCAGCAGGCTGTGAAGACTGAATCTGCAATAGGTTAGCAGTTTGGTGTGAAGAAATCAACTGTGGGAGCTATTATTAGAAAATGGAAGACATACAATACCACTAATAATCTCCCTCGATCTGGGGCTCCAACGCAAGATCTCACCCCGTGGGGTCAAAAATGATCACAAGAACTGTGAGCAAAAATCCAGAACCACACGGGGGGACCTATTGAATGACCTGCAGAGAGCTGGGACCATAGTAACAAAGGCTACCATCAGTAACATACTTCGCCGCCAGGGACTCAAATCCTGCAGTGCCATACGTGTCCCCCTGCTTAATCCAGTACATGTCCAGGCCCGTCTGAAGTTAGAGAGCATTTGGATGATCCAGAAGATGATTGGGAGAATGTCATATGGTCAGATTAAACCAAAATAGAACTTTTTGGTAAATACTCAACTTGTCGTGTTTGGAGGAGACAGAATGCTGAGTTGCATCCAAAGAACCATACCTACTGTGAAGCATGGGGGTTTAAACATCATGCTTTGGGGCTGTTTTTTCTGCAAAGGGACCAGGACGACTGATCCGTGTTAAAGAAAGAATGAATGGGGCCATGTATCGTGAGATTTTGAGTGAAAACCTCCTTCCATTAGCAAGGGCATTGAAGATGAAACGTTGCTGGGTCTTTCAGCATGACAATGATTCCAAACACACCGCCCGGTCAACGAAGGAGTGGCTTCTTAAGAAGTATTTCAAGGTCCTGGAGTGGCCTAGCCATTCTCCAGATCTCAACCCCATAGAAAATTTTTGGAGGGAGTTGAAAATCCGTGTTGCTCAGCGACAGCCCCAAAAACATTACTGCTCTAGAGGAGATCTGCATGGAGTAATGGGCCAAAATACCAGCAACAGTGTGTGAAAACCTTGTGAAGACTTACAGAATACGTTTGACCTCTGTCATTGCCAACAAGGGTATATAACAAAGTATTGAGATAATTTTGTTATTGACCAAATAATTATTTTCCACCATAATTTGCAAATAATTCTTTAAAAATCCTACAATGTGTTTTTCTGGATTTTTTTTCTCATTTTGTCTCTTCATAGTTGAGGTATACCTATGATGAAAATTCAGGCCTCTCTCATCTTTTTAAGTGGGAGACTTGCACAATTGGTGGCTGACTAAATACTTTTTTTTCCCCCACTGTACAAGTGTATACAGATGGCTCAAAAGATCCAGAACGTCAAATAACTGGAGCTGCTTTTTTAGTTCAAGACAGTGATGACCAGTGGATCAGTGGAGTAAAGCGAACTTCAAATCATTTGGCAGTTTCTACTGTAGAAACGATAGCAATGCTCTTGGCTTTGCAGTGGGGTTGAGGAACACACACCTGAGAATGTTCTCATTTGTTCTGACTCCGTTTCAGTCTTAAAGAGTTTGAAATATTTTAAATCATGTCACCAAGATATTATTTTTAGTATCCTACAAATACATTCAAGAATTGTTCAAAATGATACATCAATAAGTTTTATATGGGTCCCAGCACACATAGGAATAAGGGGAAATGAAGAAGTGGATAAATTAGCAAAGCAAGCTTTACAGAGAGAAACGATAGAGATACAAGTTCCATTAAGCAAATCAGAGATTAAGGTTTTAATATGGAGGAAAGTGATTAAAGAATGGCAAGTTAAGTGGAACAATGGGGGAAATGGTAGATTGCAGTTTAATAAACAAAGTAAGTCATAATATAAAGTGTATAGCTAAGTCAAGGAAAGAAGAGGTTATCTTTAACAGAATATTGCTAGGGCACTCAAATTTAAATAGCACTCTTAAAATAACAGGGAAACAGTTATGTGAACAATGTCATGTTGAAGAAACAATACCTCATGTATTTCTTGATTGTAGCAAGTATGAACAAGAAAGAGGAAAAATTATAGTAGAAATAAGGAAAAATGGAATTCAGGGTCTTAATTTTAAGGTTTTAATAAAATGGGCAAGTGAAATAAATAGTAATGTATTCTTTGATTTTATAAGAGATACAGGGTTGGTAAATAGAATTTAAAACTGTTTCACACTCCGGAGCAGAAGGTGGCGGTAATGCACCTGTTTGCGTTGGTGCCAGCCGCGTTAAAAAGCAAGAAGGCGAAGAAGAAGAACCTTCTTCTGTGCATTATGACGCAGCGGAAACTCAGTGCTCTTCCTTTCCTCCATTAGCTGAGTGCGTGGTAAGAGCAGGCTGCGGCGCGCTCCTCAGAGCTAGCGAAATAAACGCTTTATTTTCTCACTTACAAATACACATTTTCTATTTTAAAACTATTGTTATTGTGTACATTACAGATCGCAACCATGGGTCGCCGTCCAGCCCGTTGGTAAGTTGTGAATTTGTCTTAAAAACCGTCCGTAGTGAAAATGGCAGGGCCCGCTAACCACGTGCGGCACACAGGCCCAATTCAGCAGCGACTGTACACTAACGCTCGCTGCTGGTAACTCCAGAGTCTGTTTAAGACAAATTTGGCTTCTAATAAACTGCATTATACAATTCTTGATCATTTGAAACCCAGTGTTGAAACTCACAAATTAACGCCTAGTTAGCCGCTGGAAGTAGGTCGTCATTTAGCCGTTTGCAGCAGTTGTTTAAATCTCTAAATATAATATGCTATATTTAGTGTTCAGCTTTGTGTAAATCACGTTTTTGAACTTGTGTTAAGTAGTTCTGTGTGTCGGTGGTTTTAAGTCTTGCTAATTGTCAGTCGTCTCTTGCAGCTACAGATACTGTAAGAACAAGCCTTACCCGAAGTCCCGTTTCTGTCGAGGTGTTCCTGGTAAGTTATGGAAGACCACACACGTCCATCTTTATTATGAAAGTGTAGACAAAAAAAAAATCCCATGTCATGGGCAATCTGGAAATATCGTTTTAAAATGCCTTTTACTGAGCTTTAAAAAGGCATGAAGTCATTGAAATTGAAAAATGTCAAATGTACTTGATTTTAGAGCATGTTTAATCAACTTTTTTATGTGAAGTTAAACTCATAAGAGATGGTGATCATTTAAAATGATTAATAAATTGGTTTTGAAGTTCAATTGTGAATTGTATATATTTCTAAAAATCTTAGCGTTATCACTAACTAAAAAATTCACTGATCAAAATATGTGGGTACCCTGAATGCATGGACAATAATGGTTTAAATTTTTAGTAAAAGTCGTCTATTAATGAATCAAATTCAAGATTTGTTCTAATTGAATGCATCCCTCTCCCAAACTCAGATCCCAAGATCAGGATCTTCGACTTGGGCAGGAAGAAGGCAAAGGTGGATGAGTTCCCCATGTGCGCTCACATGGTATCTGATGAATATGAGCAGCTGTCCAGTGAAGGTGAGGGGTCTAAATACAATACTGTTGTTCATATCTTATACTTCAATGTTTTACTTCAAGCTATTTCTGATCCGTACAGTCTTCATTTTTCCCCCTCTAATCTCTGAACTCTGACCCTCTGATGGACTCTCCCACTCCCCCCTCCCAAATACACACACACACACTGTCACTTTAATCAGTCTGAAATAAGCTCTTTTGCACTACATCACTATATCTGCACTGTTGTTTACTTTACTGGTTTGCACTCTATCTTCCATATGCCTTGTGCTTTATATATATATTTTTACATTTTACCTTTTGTATAGTTGTATTTTGTATTTAATATGTATTTATGTTATCTGTATGCACCCAAGGGTCAGAGTAACACAATTTCAATTCTCTGTGTGTATGTGCTGTACATGTGGAAGAATTGACAATAAAGCAGACTTGACTTGACTAATCTGTTAATTTTCTAGCTCTTGAGGCTGCCCGTATCTGCGCCAACAAGTACATGGTGAAGACCTGCGGTAAAGATGGTTTCCACATCCGCGTGCGCCTGCACCCCTTCCATGTTATCCGTATCAACAAAATGTTATCCTGTGCCGGAGCTGATAGGTGAGCATGAGTGTGGTCTGAGACTCTTAACTGCAGCTTATTAAGCCGACTAGACGGGTTGTTTGTACTTGTGTGGTGTGCAAAGGCTGCAGACAGTAAGTCTTTGGTTTGTGTATGAGCCTAGCTGTGCAGTGCTGGGCCCTTTAAGGGACCATGGAGACATAAAATTGCTTATTTTTTCAAATAGAATTTCTGTTTGACTACTTTTGAGTGAGTTAATCTTTGTTCATCTCCTCTCCAGGCTCCAGACTGGTATGCGTGGTGCATTTGGTAAGCCTCTGGGCACAGTGGCCCGTGTGCGCATTGGCCAGGTGATCATGTCCGTGCGCACAAAGGCCCAGAACAAGGAACATGTGATTGAGGCTCTGAGGAGAGCCAAGTTCAAGTTTCCTGGCCGTCAGAAGGTATGTAAAATGAAGTTGAAAACCGTGTCTAGGTGATAATTGTGTGAAAGTGGTATGCTGACAGTGTGCATTATATTCTTCATCTTAGATCCACATCTCCAAGAAGTATGGATTCACAAAGTTCAATGCCTGCGACTTTGATAACATGCTGGCAGAGAAGCGTGTGGTCCCTGATGGCTGTGGGGTGAAGTACATCCCCAGCTGTGGACCCCTGAGCCACTGGAAGGCCCTGCACGCCAACTAAGCACTCACACATTCATCTGTGTGAACCAAGGCTCTAATGACCACAAATAAAGTCCATTCTTTGATTTACAGTCTTGGTCTTTAGTTTCATAATTTGCATTTTGAACTTGTTAGTACACTGCCACTCAAACGTTTGGGTGCATTGAAGTTTAAAAAAAAAAGAAGAAATTGTTACATAACGTTCTTAACCATCATTAAGGGAAGAATGGAAACATTGGGGGCAATTTAAAGAAATTCTGTTCATTTCAAAAACATTTTCTCCAGAACAGTTGTCATTTGGTTGTTCCTGTCATTGTTTTGCCTTCAGGACACAGCTCAACTTCAGTCTTGTCAGACCATAAAATTCTGCAGGATGCTTTGTTTTGCCACATGGCTCCATGCATGACTAATTAAATTGAACATAGATGTACATTCTTAGAGTAAATAATTGGACAATGCTGGTGGGGGTGGTGTGTAATGATGGCTATGTAATTACTGAAAAGGGTGGTTGGGGGTGGTGGGTGGGTTGGAGAGTGGGTAGTGGAGGAGCGGGGCCTCAAGCGGAAGGGTGTTGGGGTGGGGGTATGTGTGTTATTGCCACGAGAGTGGTGGTGGTCGATTTCTGTGGAGTTTGTGGTTCTGGCTTTGTGAGAGTGTGTGGAGTACTAGTTCAGTACTGCAAAGATATCAGCTGGGGTGTGTGAACTTGATTAACAAGTAATAGTGCCAGTGTGCAATTAACGTAGAGTATCACGATGGGCGAAGAGGTCGGTCGGATACAGTGGTGTTTTATAGGTCGACGGAAGTAAGATTGTTCAATGATCATTTCTAGAAGGGGGGGGCGTCATAAGAAAGCCTGTTCGACGAGCGGTCCATGATCCACATCCAGGAGGCACGGGTGCCTGAAGATGCGGTGGGTGGGGTGGCTGGGTGATTAAGGCTCATACATAACATGGCGGTGTGTGTAACAGCAAAGAAAGTCTTCACTTCCACTGTGGAGATGACTAATCCAACTTCTCACTTGGGGCGGGGGACAGGATGGGGGGGGGGGGGGGGGTGAAACAGTGGTCATGGGATGACTCAGTGAGCATATGAGGGTGTTCAGGACAACACTAGTGTTGGGGCGCGTGAAAAGCTGGCGGTGAAGCTGAGGGTTTGCTGATTTCCTGTGTGAATAGCGTGTACTTTCTGATGAGTTTTGAGGAAGATACAGTCGGAGTGGGTAGTGGAGTCACGGGTGTGGGGTCAGCTTCTAGGGGGGTTCTGCTGAACATGGGGCATGCGTAAGTGTCCCATAGGGGCCGGCGCATGTGCAAAATAAAACAGTAAATCGTTGATGTTGTCTTCGGCGCGTCGGGCGCGTCTGGGTGCTAGGTTGGGAATTGGCCTTGAGGTAGAAAGTGAGAGACGGAGCGCGGGGAGAGAAGCGGAATATGGGGGTGCAAAAAGAAGCGAAATCCTAAAGAGCTAAGGAGGTAAAAGGGGGGGAGGGCAAGAAGGAATACAGATGGGCAGTCTCCGCTGCGCGGGACCAGAGCGGGTTGCTGAGGATTGCGGGTCGTAAAGAGGCGCAGTGGAGTGGGAGTGTGGGTATGTAGCCGAAAAAGCTATAGAAAGGTGGCCTTAAGCGAGAGCGTGGGGACTCCGGTGTAGGTGGCAACCTCCCGGTGATAATGGTGTGGGTGCGAGCACTCCCCGTTTGGTGGAGGTAGAGGGTGGGCCGAGAGCATGGAGCTAGCTAATGAATGCATGCTTTCAGTGGAGCGCATCTGAGGGGTTCGGGTGGTGTGATTGGATGAAGAGCCTCTCGGGCGGGATCACATGGAAGGAAAGAGAACACCGACGAATATCGTCCCATCGTAGCTCCAACACAGAAGTTGTTACGTTTAGAAAGATAAGACCGCATAAATTAATCGACAAGAGAGGCAACGGCAAAAGTCGTCCAAATGGGCCTAATGCTGCATACCCTTTGCGGTACCACCATAGAGTAATGACATCAGGTGCTGGCCATTCGTCTGGTCCTCCTGAACTGAAAGAATCTAAAGACACCACCAGTCGTTGGTCCCCTGTGGGGTGTGGGAGGTTATCCTGAGTGAGGACTAATGATTAAAGCCACACCCGTCTATTAAGGGGACCTTACAGCTTCACTTGCAGGTGCAGAGCAGAAGGAAAGCAGTGGGGGTCAAGAGGAAACGGGGGGGTGGCCCTGGAGAGAGGCGGTGAGCGCGACAGAATGTGGCAAGGCACAACGGAGAGAGCCAACGATCGGGAGGTTACAAAAAATTTTGCTGCGCTTAAGGTTCCTAAGACCAGAGGCCTCCAAATCCTTAAATGGAAGACGTTTTTGATGACCAGAACCCTTCCTAGAGCTGCCCGTCCGGCCAAACTGAGCTATCGGGGGAGAAAAGCCTTGGTGAGGGGGTGAGGAGGAGGGGGGGTAACTGAGAGACCCAAAGGGCTGAGGCTGGAAGCATTGTGTTTGCTGAGCTCCAGAGATGCATTCGGGAGATGGGAGAAAGTTGTAGAAGTCAACCATCACTGCAGCCCTCGGGCCCCTTCAGGGGCTGTTAATTGCAGAGTGGCCCGAGCGGAAGCCTCTCCTCATTGCAGCACATGAAAAGAGCAACCGCGTTGCGGAGCTGGCCAAGATGGTGATGGGGGAAATACTCTTCGGTCTGTATCTGATGGAATACCAAGATAAACTTTTTGGCCTTAATTTACGGTATGGGTGGAAAAAATCCAGCACACGGAAAGTGGGCATCGTAGCACCGGAATGGGTCCAATACTTGAGCCCAACATGAGCGTGGTGGGGTGGCAGGCGAGCAATGCGGTGGGTTGGGGGGTTGGGTTAAGTGGGTTATATGCAGCTTGCATGTAGGCAGTGGGGGGAGAGGCGACTTGTGATTGCAAAAAGGGTCGAGAGTAGAAGAGGTTAGGCGGCGGGGGGGGGCCACGTGACAGAGGTGTATGTCGATAAGTAACACTGGTGCAACTAAAAGCCTTCTCGCAAATTGGAGTCGAGATGACAGTGGAAAAGAACCGGAATCAGGACGTGCATAGGCCTAAGTTTGGCCTGGTGGTCAACAAACGGATGGACCCTGAAGGCACCGAGTGAAAACAAATAAATCGAGGGAGTGTCTTTGAGGGCTGGCACGGCGGTTTAGGTGACAAAATGGGGATGTCTATAGAATGAAAAAACCACCCCAAGCCCGACAAAATAATAACAACCCAATTGAGAGACAGTACTCGGATGAGAGGACAGGCGGATAACAGGAGCTGTCCACCAACGTTTACTATCTAACCTGACAGAACTGGAGAGGATATGCAAGGAGGAATGGCAGAGGATCCCCAAATCCAGGTGTGAAAAACTTGTTGCATCTTTCCCAAAAAGACTCATGGCTGTATTAGATCAAAAGGGTGCTTCTACTAAATACTGAGCAAAGGGTCTGAATACTTAGGACCATGTGATATTTCTGTTTTTCTTTTTTAATAAATCTGCAAACATGTCCCCAATTCTGTCAAATGTGTTTTTCTGTCAATATGGGGTGATATGTGTACATTAATGAGGAAAAAAAATTAACTTAATTTTAGCAAATGGCTGCAATATAAAAAAGAGTGAAAAATTTAAGGGGGTGTGTATACTTTCCGTACCCACTGTATATGCAAATCATTAACATCATTGTATTACGCTGATTTGAGTATTTTACTATACCGGTCATATGCACAGACAGTCGACTGTTTCACTGTAGTGTCCACGTTATCCTGAATCAGCCAGATGAAAGACGGGTCAGAGAAGAGCCTGATGTTCTTACGGTTCTTTTTAGCCACATAACCACAAGCTGCATTGAAGTCTCCAAGGAACATCACATTCTGCAAAGATGACAAAAAAGCTAAGTTTGCCATTTAATCTCAATGATATACTCTCTATAATAGAAATCTGCCAACATACAGACATCATAGAGTTCATCAATCCTTTGGGTGGCATTGAAGGAGTGGTGAAGAGAAGTGGGTTGTTTATTTTTTTTCTTCCCCCTGTTTGAAACAACACGCCGACTCCGGACACGCCCCGGCCGAAAAATTTCGGATCCCGCGAGGAAGCCGGGGGCGAAACCGGGAACTGTCCCCCACCAAACACCAAAGGGGGACACGATTCATGCAAGAAAAGTGGGTAACTGTATGTATTGTCCTAGACCGGGGTTGTTCACGGGGGTTGTTTTAGGGTAGGTAAAGGGGGACCACATGTGGGGGTCTGTGGAGGGGGGTGTGTGGTGACCCAGAGGGGTCAGGGAGTGGGGGCAGTGTGTGTGTGGGAAGGGGGGGGGAAAACCGGACAGATGGTGGGAGGTGGAAATTTTGTAATTAAAACGATAAGAGTGACAGGGGAGGAAAGAAAGAAACTTGATGGATAAAAAGAAATAAACAGGGGGGGGGGGGTGTTCGTAGTCTAGGACACAACATTGGGGTGGTGGGGACACCTGAAGTCGTGTGGTGGACTAACCAACGCACGCCCTCATACGGTAAGGACGATCCTGGGGTGGGGTTGTTATAATTGTGATGGAATTGTGGGGGTGTAAATGTGGGGGGTGGGGGTTCTTGAGACGGGGGGGGTTTGGTGGTAAAAGAGAGGTGAGAAGTAATCTAATGTAGGAAAGGAAGGTAGTAGAAGAATAAGGAGCAATTAAAAGCGGATATACAAGAGCAGGGGGATCCAATGCGAGGTGTTGTATTTTGCGAAGCGCGGAACCATAAACGGTAACAAAACGAGTGCGCCGGAGATGGGTGTGCCTCCCAAGACGGGTCAATTTTTAATGGGCTACATAGTCATAATCATTATCATTAAGTCTGGAAACAAAATATAACATAACAGCATTTATGCACTGTGCATTTGTTTATCTCTTAAATCTGACTGGTTACAGTGATTTCAGCTTTGTTTTTTGTTTTTTTATATTTGCATATCATCTACCTGTTGACCGCAGCAAGCAGTCGTGGGATGGCTTTTTTTTCTGATCTCTGACCTCCTGGAGTAAGCATATGTCACAGCGAGATACAATCTGCAAAAAAGAACACATTTTGCAAGATGTTTTTATATATTACAAAAATAAATAAAAGGTACTGTACTGTTAATCTTCTTACCCTTGATACAGAATTCATGATTTTGGCATCGGCTGATTTTGAATCACCAAAACTCTTAACATTAAAGGCACAAATTCTGAAGCCATAGCAGCTCAGCGCGCCAGAGAGAATAGAGAGAGTGAGGAGGAGCAGTCTGCCGGTCATCCTGCATGTGAAGAGTCAGAAAAACACCTCTGTAGTTCAATGTGATTCAATGGGAAAGAACAGGCTTCAAATGTTATATTAACGGGAACATTTGAATCGCATGCAAGCAGGCACTCAGAAGTGTAAAACATCTTTAAAAGATAGAGGCAGGTCAATGTGGAAGAAAAGACCTGAATTAAAAATAATACGGTTAAATAAACTAACTGACTATATACAGTTATTGCAAAAATGTGATCATGAAACTGATGAGTAACATTAAAACATCATGTGATTGTGGTTCTCGTTTTTTAGAACTTTTAGGAGATGTTTTTTAAATTATTAACTAATTTCCCTATTCCTATCCCCAAAAGTTAACTTGTCTGAACTGTAACAAGTAAAAACAAAACACACTCAAGAACAATAACAATTCATCAGGTTTTAAGAACACATTTTGAATATCCAAAACTATTTAAATTTACAATACAAAAGCCCTAATTATATTCTGATCAAAGTTTTGGCTACTTTTCAGGTGAGACCTGTGATCAGAGAGTTAACACCTCATGACAGACTCTGTCAGGGATCAGGATGTGTCTGCTTCAAAGGAGTAGGTCTTTCTTCTGTTGAACACAAAAGAAGATATTTTGAAAAATGTTGGGATCTGAACAGTTGATGAACACCATTGACTTCCATCGTATTTTTTTCCTACTGTGGAAGTCAATGGTGCTCATCAACTGTTCCCAACATTTTTCAAAATATCTTCTTTTGTGTTCAACAGAAGAAAGAAACTCATCCAGGTTTGGAACAAGTGGGGGGTGAGTAAATGGTGACAGAATTTTCATTCTGAAAGTGAACTACTCCTTTAAGGTTAGTGACCAATTGTGAAGTTAACAGCCTATGCTGCTGCTGCTGTTGTTGTTGTAAGCAGTGGCGGCGTTTCACAAAACCATAGGGTATGGCGGTGGGGGTCACAGTTTTGATAAATAAAAAATCCAACGGCACAACACTAAGCACAGAAATATAGGAAAAAATATAGAATGGGATCATGTTTAAACGTCGTCAGAGTTGGTATTGTGGCTTTATCAGACACTTGCACTTAACAGTAAATGGAGTTGATTTTTGGCCAGCGAATGCCGGAGATCGGTTTTGTCTGTCATTAGAACAGCTGTATCTGAGGTAGCAAGTGCATCGCATTAAACGCATTCATCAACTTACAGGTTATAACTTTTATTGTAGCTATATGGGTGCTAATAGTTTTTCTTGTCGTTTAATACACTTGGCCAAAATATCATGAAGCGACGAAGCGCTATGTGCACAGGTAACGTAGACTAGCCATGTTCCGTACAGATGATGTTTTAGCGCCGATCGCTGAATAAATACTTCCAGGTCGTGCATAAACTATATATCTGTGTCATCCTTATTTCTCCCTCTAAGACAGAGACCCGCCCGCCGTTTGTTTCAGTCTGATTTCAGTAAGTTTGCCAGGTGCGCCCACTGCGCTTGAAAACGGACGGTGGGCGAGCTACGCTTCACTACTAGAGCAGCGAAAATGTACATTTCTATTTAATTTATGTTTCTCGCAGTACTACAGCCTTTATGAAATGAATGTTATATTATCACAAATTGTTAAATATATGACCTTTTGTTGAATAAATGCTTTGAAATGGGAATTTTTAAACGACCACTTAGCGCCACTCTCACCTGAGTCAGGTAACACATCTGTCAGCACATCTGTCAGCACAGACGCCGTTTGCCCATCATCCTGCATGCAGTGGTGATGTTTATATTCATATTGTCTTCAGAAAGATATGGAAATGTTATTCACTAACGTTTCACATGGTGCATGCTAAACTCACATGCCATAATTAATATCATGACACAATCATGCCTAGCTCGCATGGTCCTTCATTAAAGCAGCAATTAACTTACATTTTAATCAAATAAAAAGCTACTCATCTTTCTTATTCATTTAAATAATGTTTTCTACAGTTAAAATAAATAAACAGCTCACAGTTGATCAGTTAAATGTCCATTTTCGCCGATAAAATCAAGTTATGCGCGCTGTTAACACTTATCATCTTCCGTACACTGGCGGAGGAGGTTCTTTCCCCCACTTTTCTCAAAAACTATTGGTCCTACAGATATCAATCAAGGTGTGGACTGTATAATGGGTATTCCCCCAGAGAATGATCACACAAACATGCTTGCCTGTCTTTCAATAACGGAGGAGCGGTCGCTGGCGTGCGGCGGATAGCGAAAAGTGTACGGAACATGGTTAGTCTACGTCAGTGAATCTCAACCCGGAGCCCCAGTCCAAATCAGAACCATCCTCAAGGACCCCCAGTCCAAATCAGAAACAGCCCAATGACCCCAGGCCAATCAGAACCTCCTCAAGGAACCCCAGTCCAAATCAGAACCATCCTCAAGGACCCCCAGTCCAATTCAGAACCATCCTCAAGGACCCCCAGTCCAAATCAGACAACCATACCTCAAGACCCCAGTCACATCGATACCATCCTCAAGGACCCCCATCCAATTCCGAACCATCCTCAAGGACCCCCAGTCCAATTCAGAACCTCCTCAAGACCCCCAGTCCATTCAGACCATCCTCAGGACCCCCATCCCAATGCAGAACCCCGCTCAGGGACCCCCAGTCCAATCAGAACATCGCCGGACCCCAGTCCAATTCAGAACCATCCTCAAGGACCCCCAAAACAAAATTTACTCATCTATGTATCATTTGTGTATACTTGTGAGGACCAAATGCAGCAATGTAGGAATTCAAGTTATTTGACTTGTCCATATAAATTGGCCATATCAGCATCTATATTATCGGGGGCATTTTTCTTCAATGGTAATGTCATGTCGAAATATACAAAATGTATACACCATTCATACTTTGTAACGGACGCCCCTGAAACCTTACGTCAAGGACACTAGGTGAACGCTGTCTTTTTTCAAACATCACTATTTAAACATTATTTAAACACCACTCTCCTCTTCGACTGTTTGCTTCTGGTCAGGAAAATGCTACAGACCCTGGCACAACAAGGAACAAAATTTTTCCCACGCGATAGTTCAGCCTGGAAATTATCTTGGGTTCATAATTATCATCGTCCTCACAACAGGAAAATAAACATAGTATGATTTAGTATTAAACATGCACAGGGGAAAAACTTTGTACAATAACATACTCACACTATAAACAATAGAAGGTGTACGTGTATCTAAACACAAAAGTTCAAATTTTTTTCCTATACTGCTATTTTCTGTATATATTACAATTATTCAATTTTATCTTTTTTTATTATATTGTGTTATATTACATCCTCCTGTGTTATTCTATTATGTCCTACACTATCATGTATGTCTGCATATGTTTGTACTTTCTCAATGCACTGGAAGCTCCTGTCGTCAATCAAATTCCTTGTTTTTGTAACATCTTGGTCTAAAGCATCTTCGATAAGTCTGATCTGATTCCTGATATACTGATATTTATTTTACCACTTGACATATTTGGACAAAGATGCGGAATCTTTGGCTCCATAAGGTGTTGCGTGGCGCGTCAATCTGAATGGAGGCCGGGTGAAGTTATGAGGTTTATGAAGTTATGGGTTATGAATTTATTAGTGAGGTTGTTTGAATTTGAGTTTATGGAAGTTGTGAGGGTGGGCGCGTGAGACAAGTTGTTGGGAGTGGTGCGATGTGAACAGGCAGAACTGAGTTACGAGCCTCTTGTTAAATGCTTGGGTGTTGCATTGGTAAAGATTGTGTACAAGACACCAATCACAACGTGGCACAAGGACAAGACCATGGCGTGTGAAATTTAAAATAATAAGTAAAGAGAAACGAAATTATAAGTAGAGATTGAAGTGTTGGAATACAGTTTAAATTTCCACGGCACACCTGACTGGGCTAGTGTATGGACTGGCATACGAAAACACCGCCCCTGCTTGTAAGTAATCCAGACGGCAGATAACATGTTGAAACCAGGTCTGTTAGAGGTGTTAGAGGGTTTCAAACAGCCGTTTCTAAAGAACTTGTCTATATACAACAACTGTTTGCCTAGTAGCTACAACATCTGGAACTCAGCACTGAGGAAGCAGGCTCACAGAACTGCATACAAAGCTTAGTATACTGAAAAGAAGACCTTACCTCATTTGAAATGTGTTGGGTTTCACTTCAACAATACTGCTCTCTCTCTGTCTTTCCCTTCCGCAGACAGTGAAGAGATTCCACTGGTGTTATTATACTCAGAAAGCTCGAGGACCCAGCTTCTGCTTTGCTATTTGTGGATAAGGGGAGGAGCGTATCTTTCAAATGTAAGGAGTGCGGGTCTTTCCCTTTCCGCACCCTGCAAGTCATAGCTTCCAGTCACGTGACCGGCTCGAAGACTTGGAGGGCAAGACATCCATAGAACTGCAGCTCAAGCCTGCCAATTTTCCACTTGTTTCCCAGCCACAAGTATTTAGATCACCTCTCAAAACAATAAAACAAAGATATATGTGAACAAAATGCAAGTTTTGGCCATTTGCAATCCATATTAAGCAACCGCGGCAATATTTCAGTCATTAAACAGTGCGACAAACATTGTAAAAACACTTAAAGTGTTTTAATATATTTAAAACAGTAATATTAAAAGATCAAATTCAGTAATCACCATATTAATGATGCATACCCTTACGAAAAAGAAGTTTATTCAAGTGTGCTATTAGTATACTTCTTTTAAACTAAAAATAGGAAAGTATACTTTTAGTCTACTTTTTATGTACTTCTCAGAAATTGGCTTTCTGTACTTCTCAGAAATATACTTAAAATGACATTTAAGTATACTTGACTTATACTTAGAAAGTCTAAATATATTTTAGCTATAATTGTGCTCGTAGAATCCGTGTTTTCATTGTTATACTGTAGGGGGCGCTAGTACACATCTTCTGTACAAAATTTCCAAAAAACACAAGTAAAGAAGAAACCGAAACAACAGATGCTTCCACATGTAATCTAACACGATCATCAGACATAAAACAGCATCAAAACTGTGTAACATTATGGAATAAAATGTCGACCAATGAAGAGGTAATAATAACTGTCAAGCTTTGGGGTGTTGATCGACTTTATCTACGTTTTGATTATCATTCTGAATCCAATTCATAGTCTTTTTTCAGCTTTTTGTTCAAAATGTTTTTTATTTCTTTATTTTTTATTTATGACACTTACCCACATTCAAGTGTTTAAAAAAAGAATGCATGAAGCTAGAATAAAATGTTTTTGTTTACAAGCAGATACCCTGTTCTTTTGGTGTTTTGTATGTTCAGATATTCATGTAACAAAATATATACAAATTAATACCTAAATAGGGACATAGTAGTATACTTAAAGTATGATGTAAAGTTCACTTAAAGAAAACTTACGAGTATACTTGCAGTATAAAACTACTAAACTAGTAGTTTACTGAGACTATACTTCAAAGTGTACTAAAAATGCTACTACAAGTATTTAATTAGTAAACTATCAGTATACCACTAAGTTCACTTTTAGTATAGTTGCAGTACAACTAAAAACATAGATGTAAACTAGTAGTGTACTCAAAGTTTACTACTGTTATACTTAAAGTATACTTAAAAGTATACTTTTATATACTAGAAAGTGGGCCAATTTAGTCCCAAGGAGTATTGAAATAGTATTAGTACACTGATATTTGTATACTTACTACATAAAGTTTACTTAAAAATATACTTGAACTTTACTTAAGTATACTTACTAAAATAAACTTGAAGTATACTACTTTTTGGTAAGGGTAGTTTACACAGGCAAGCAGATGAGGCCGGAATATGAAGGCAATCCGCTTAATGGTTCAGCGTTTTCTTTATAATGGTTTTCTATGGGAAACAATTTAATGTGAAACTTTGCATATTGTGTTTATATTCTGGGTTCATCTGCTTGCCTGTACAAAATATACATTATCAATAAGGTGTTTACTGAATTTCACGTTTTAATATCTGCGTTTTACTACTTTACTACTTAATGCAATCAGCGTAAAAATAACTGGCGGTCAATGGAACAAAGCTTCATTTTGCTCGCCAGGGTGCGACGTCACGTGAAAACTATCAATAGAATTACAATACATACAGTATGCTAAATTAATGGAATTATGTAGTGTATAATCTCTTTACTCTTTACTCATCTTTCAGATTTTTTTCTAGTTTAGGGCACTACTTGTACTCAGAATATGACAACATCAGAGTTGCTTAAGAACGGTTGCATAATTGTCTGTGGCTACTTAGCAAAGCAAAATGGTTTTAAATCAATGAGTTTAAAGGTCTGTCAAATTCTAGCAAAGCAATTGATTAATCGAGAAGATAAATAAATAAATATTGTTTATTCACTATGAAATATGTAGTTCCCCATCAAAGATATAAAGTATCTTACTAATTGTGAAAGGCAACTAGCTATACATGCACAATATTCAGTGAACTCCACCCTCAAAGGTGAAGTTACCAAATCCATGAAGTGATCAAATACACTGAAATCATACATGATTATCACCAGGCCCACTCAGAATCTGCACACCCAGAATACCTCTGAAAACCACAGAATTTGAGTGCATGTTATTCACATAGTATCTCACCTGCAAACCTTGCTAATTTGTTGAATAAATATTTTGTCTTGATTATGCGTTCAATTACCAATAAATGTGCTACCAGTTCCATTTAACATGTTTTAAGATTCTTCAGATTTTCACTCAAAATCATCACAGAGCCCAAAAACTCAAAACAGTTATGATCTAGATACAACTGTCGTTTTAAATCTGTGTCACACATTAACATGATTACTATTAAAATGAAAACATTAAAACCACGGGCGCACGTGACTGCTGATTTGTCATGCTCTAGGACGTCATTGTTTCAGAAGTTCTGCTTTACTCATCTGTTCTGCAAAGAGTTCATTTAGCTAATATTCTAGTTGCAGTGGGTCTAATATTTGTTGTAGTCCGTCGGCTTGTTATTAAAATCAGTTGAAATCACTGCCTTCACTTGTAGAATTTCATGTAATTTACCATTATTTGTTTCCTCAGCCACTGTCTTTTTTTCAGCACATATCTTTTGCGTGAAGAACATGTCTGCTGGAAACAACATGATGAAAACAGAGGTGACAGTCTGCTACTTTCATCAGCGGTTTACTGAGCAGCAGCGACTCTCACTGGAGATCAGCTGCAGATCTTCACTCACACACTCACTAATGCTCTACTAGGTGAGAAGAGATGATAGCCTCTCTATTAACTGAGTAGCTATATCTCATAAAATGACACCCAATGTTTTGATTCGTTTGAATTTATTATTTTCTCCCAGAAAAGCTGACATCATCTTATTATTATTATAATTTTATATATATTTGTATTTTTTAGCATGCTTTAAAATTTAGTAGGCTTTACATTTTTTTAGTATGCTTTAAAATTTAGTATGCAAGCTATTGTATGCATTTTTATTTAATTTTTATTTTTTTACCCCAGAGCACTATCAGCACCACTGGTTTCCTCAAGCTCCTTGCAGAGGCTCTGGCTACAGATGTTTACGGATCAACTGTAAAATGGACCCGCTTAAAGGAAAAGCAGCCTCTGCTGTTGGATTTACACAAGAGCAGCTTTTCTCATCACTTCCAGCAGAGCTGACACTGTGGGTGGACCCTTACGAGGTGTCCTATCGAATCGGTGAGGATGGATCCATTTGTGTTCTCTACAAGTCCTCACCGCTACGGCCTAAAAGTGCCACCTCAGCAGATACATCAGCCCACAGGAAGGAGAAACTAAAAACCAGACGATCGAACCGATCAAGAAGGTTCAACGTAATGGAAGGGTCTCTCTTATGAGAGATTTTGAAACCCTTACTTGGTGTAAATTTTGCAGTTGTTTAAAACATTAAAGAAGAAACTGAAAGATACATTGCATCTTACATACATCCAAGGTGAAGAGTAATAATTGGCAAGCTTTTCATAATAATATCTAATTGAAATATAATTTCTTTCCCTATTCACTTGTGTTTCCCCAAAATGCCTGATTAACATGCCGTTTGTCCTTGTGTCCTATCACAGTGGCATGTATGAATCGATGTCCAAAAAGTCAATTGATTTGAAACCCCAAAACATTTTCCTGAGATGTGATTTATGACAGTTTAAAAATTAGTAAGATTTAAATGATAATTACAAAATATCATATTTCCATAAGAGTGTTCAATTTGGTCACTAAACTAATGTCAGCCATTTTTAAAGGGGTCATATGATGCGATTTCAAGTTTTCTTTTCTCTTTGGAGTGTTGCAAGCTGATTGTGCATAGATAAGATCCCTGAAGTTGCAAAGACTAAAGTCTCAAAACCAAAGAGATATTCTTTATCAAAGTTAAGACTCTGCCACGCCCCCCTAAAACGGCTCGTTCTAACACGCCCCCACATATCTACCTCACTATGTGGAAATATTTGCATAATGCCGCCTAAATTTCACGCTGTGTGTTTCTAGGAGAAAGCAAAGCACTTTATTTGCCCTTCCGAAAGTAGATGCATTTAGGAACCTTTAAGATTACTTACAACAGAACAGCAATGCATTTTATGGACGACCGTTTCGTGAACCTAGGAGAGGAGGTAATTCTGACTTTGCTATGACAATCTGGCGCTTCTGAATCAGCTACTTTTTTGTTATTAGTTTAAGTATTTGCTAGTGACTGTTCAAATGCGGAGTTTGCGCATCGTGTGTGTGTGTTAGTGTGTGTGTTGTGTGTAGGCGCGATGAGAGAGAGAGGAGAAGCGAGACACATCACCCTAGTGGAGGTTCAGTGTCTTAACCGTGGCTTGTGTACTGCAAACACATTCCAGTTTCATCACTGTGTCTGTCACGTGACTCTCTTCCCCTTTCGGGCTCTGTCTTTGCATTTATTTTGAAAGATGAAGCTGTGATTATGGTAAGGGGCGTTACGTTTCTGACGAGTGCTTGCGGTGTTCGGGTTAATCACAATGCACTGGGTCAGCTGGCATATCAGAGCAGACTGCGCTTGTCGGAAAGGAGGGACTTTGTAGAAAACGAAGAGCTTGAGAGAGGCGGGGCATAGAGGAACTACAATGTACAGTATTTGAAAAAATAATGTGTTTTTTGAACATTAAAGCATGTCAACATATTCTGTTACACCAAATACACAAAATAATGATCTTTAAAAAAGCATCATATGACCCCTTTAAAGACCAAGGAGAGGGAGTGGTCATGGTGAAACGTCCAAACATATGGTATCTCTGAAAAGCCCTGAATGTGCTCCTTACAGGACGTCTAGACTATAACTGTGACATGTAGGGTCTCAGAGAAATTCACTAAAATATAATGTCCACTACAGAGGATTGAAGTTTATTCCTGGGTCCCAGGAGGTTAAAATGAAAACTGCAAATATATAATTCAAAATATTAATAGTGTATTAATAATACTAAAACATTGGTGCATAATGATAATCAGGTGATTAGTAAATTATACAGTATGCAATATAATGTGGTGGTTTTGTTGCTATTTAGTGTCTTAGGAGCAAAGAATACTTCAAAAAAGGCCTGTTTTCCAGGTATCGTCACTGTCGGACTCTGTTTGTTGTTACTCAGCTGAAACAAGCCACTCATTGACTCTCATGTTTGTTGAGTTATTCACACTCTCTCCATTATGCATCAGTTCGTAGAGCTGCAGGCAAACCATGCAGAATAATATCCAGACTTTGCCACAAAGATGCTTTGCCTACAATAATAATTTTGCCCATCTTTTTCTTTATCTGCATGTTACACTGTCTAGTCTGTCTATGCCCTTTCTTTCTCTTTTCTTTGACTTTAATCCTTCATCCCATCAAGTTAAGTAATGGCACCCAGAGGGAGGTCGAGGAAGTGCCTTTTAAAAGTCTTGGCATGCATTTGTTTGAACACCTGGTTAATTCTGTTTATCAAATGCCTCAGATAAAATAAGATGTAATAATGAATAGTACTCTAACGCTGCTCAAAATCTTGCAGATCTCTGTTAAGCCATCAGATCTTTAGCGCTTCTTAGAAGCAATAGTAGGTGAAGTTACAGCATGTCAGCTGAATTATGTTTGAAATGTATTTCACAGCACTTTCACAGCACTTTCTCAAAAATAGGGGGACAGAAGTTTTTCTCCCTTTTCTCTCAATCCATCCCCTGATACCTCCCAAACAAACCCAGCTGCATTTCTAACAATAAAGCTTTTGAACATCACATAGAGATGGATGCAACACATAGAGTTGGAGTTTGCAAGTTCACCATATTCAAACATGCAGTCCAAGATTCCTGAACTAATAATAATTTCCTTTTGAATTCCATCCTTTATTTCCATGGCCAGCACTGTTCATTCTCCCCTTTCCCTCTGTTTTTCCAAATCACAGTGTTCCCTGAAAATGTCTCATTAAATCACAAAAGGAAGGAACACACATCTTATTGTAAGATAATGCTTATTCACAAGAAGACGGCAAAATATATCGATTTCAAAGTTGTGTTTATCCACTTTACACAATTAAGCACAATTTCAAAACATGCATATGCACAAAACACAAGCATAACGTGGATCACAGCAGTTTATTTTGGTGGGAATAGAGGTGAGTGATCTGTTAAATAACCTCAAGACAGCACAGAGTGGGTTAAGGCCCGTTTCATGAATTGTTTTTTAATGGTTCACAGGCAGCCACTGCAGAGAAACTCTTTAAAGGTTTCATTTTACTCTGAGGCTGTGACACACTGCGTCACTCCTCTCTCTTCTTCACACACCACAACAACCTCGTTTCTCCTCACGAGATGATGGATCTGAGGATTTTACTCTTTTTCTTGACCATGCCGTGGATATTTTGTGAACCGGCAAGAACCAGTAAAGTGGTGCCTAAACACAAAGGGATATTGAAAATAGTAGAGGATGAAGAATTAATCTCAGAGAGTAGAATTGTCATGGAAGCCAAGAAACCAAAGGTATGGCAATTTAAAGCTGATAATGCTAATTTGCATACATTTTGATATTAAAATAGGATTTTGCTTAGCATGTTAATGTTTTTGATGTCTAAAACGAATATATATATATTTGTATAATCAGAATTCCAGATATCATAAATATGTTCCAAGAAAGGTATGCAATGGAAAACCTGTTAAATCCATAATGGGATTATATGATATCCAATGGGAAACAGCACCATCGGCAAGTTATCTGGGAACTCATGAGCTCATCGAAAGGCAAAATATCATGTGAAACGGTTGAACTTGTTCGTTTTGAGAGAAAACAAAGTACTAGTTTTCTTTTCATGTGCTTTACTAGAAAAAGGTAATTCTTAACACAGACTATGATAGTCCAGCTGATACAGATGATGAAAGTCCAGGAGCAGACCATAAAGATGACAAGGGTAATTGTTTATTACTTCAGTTTTGCATTCATTTGATTAAAAATAATATTCAAGCCTATTTATTTCTACTTTTATTTTTCAGAACTTCCTACATGCCTGATGTGTGTGTGTTTAACTGGATCGGTGTACTGTGAGGAGGTTTCTCCTGACATGACAACAGTTCCATCACTGCCAAGGGAAACGGCTTACTTCTATGCGCGCTTCAACAAAATCACTCAAATTACCAACAAAGATTTTGCAGATATTGGTGAGGGAAAAATCTTTTTAGGTGTGGCCACCACCAGACACAATGCTAGCCAATGCAATTGGAACTCAGATCAATGTAATCAAAGCCAAATGACGGTGAAATTTCCTTGCCCACTTTAATGGCTCTTAAAACAGAACGGAGAAAGTGTTACTTAGCGTCCCTTAGAGTCACGAGTATAGATCCCAGGGTACGAAGACAACTAGAAGGTTTGGCTGCCATTCTTTTAAAGGAATAGTTCACCCAAAAATGAAGATTCTGTCATCATTTACTCAACCTCATGTCATTCCGAACCCCTGTGACTTTCTTTCTTTGGACATTTGGACCCCATTGACCTTCATTGTACACTCTTAAAAATAAAGGTTCTTTACTGGCATCTATGATTCCATGAAGAATCTTTAACATCCATGGAATCTTTCCAATACACAAAAGGTTCTTGATATTGGAGCAATGTAAGAAAAAATGGTTCTTTTAAGAACTGTTTACTGAATGGTTCTTCTAAGGCATTGCTGCAAAAAACCCTTTTGGACCATTTATTTTTATGAGTGCATGGATTAAAGTCATTTTTTCTATGTTCCCCAGAAGAAATAAAGTCGAACAGGTTTGGAACAACATGAGAGTAAATCGATGATCAGAAAGTTATTATAAAAAATCCTAGCAGTTGCCCCCCCGCAGCCCAGTGGGAATGTCCAAATCTGTAAATACATCCATTTGTGTGCCTTCTACAGCTAACTTAGAAGATTGACTCGCTCGACTTGCCAATCTGATCTCTGAAATAGAAGATGGAGCCTTTTCAAAACTCAACCAGCTTGAGGAACTAACACTAGCTGAGAACAAGCTGGTCAAACTGCCAATGCTGCCGGCTAAACTTGTGTCTCTCAATGTCAACCACAATGTTCTTAAAACAAAGGGAGTAAAAGCAAACATTTTCAAGGTAAAAATGAATAAAAGAAAGAATCTGAAATAATACATTGTTGTTACTTATGAGTGGCTTCTATCTTTTGCATTAGAAACTCACCAGGCTGGCATACCTGTACCTTGGAGACAATGGGCTGGATGCCGTCCCACCGCTGCCAGAAAGCCTGCGCGTGGTTCATCTGCATGTATGGTCCTCACTATATTGTAATCTCAATATATTTATAGACTGTAGTATTTTAGTGTGTCCCTATATGTGTAAAATCCTTTAAAATCGTTTTCAGAACAACAACATAACATCAATGACAGATGACACGTTCTGCAAAGGAAATAACACGAACTATATCAGGTACAACATGCAGGAGGTTCGGCTCGATGGAAACCCGATAACGTTGGCCCAGCATCCCAACAGCTTCATCTGTCTGAGAGCTCTACCAATTGGACACTACAAGTGATCTGCTGAGAAGAAGAAAATGTTCCTTAAGCCACCGGCCAACTGGCAACCACTGTTTGGATGTTGGACAGCACATTCACAAAGATTTAACAGCATAATAAATGATTTTGTACTTTTGAGGGCATCGAGCATTTAGACATTAAGATGCATATACAGACAATAACTTTTTTTACAATGTAATCATTTTGTTATATTTTGCTAATGGTTTTGCAACTAAAAACTGCAAAAAAGACTAAAATAATTCATGAGGCAGAACGTCTATAAACTTAAAATGGGAAAAAGATATTCAGTGCAACAGATATTTACTGTTACTGACATCCAGTGCTGGTAAATAAATTCATTTTGATATATTTGCTGGACTTAATCTTCATAAACTCGTATAGAAATGCACAAAGTAGCCTATGCATTACAACTGACCATCATTTTTTAATTATGGAAGCCTGTTTCCATCACAATTAGGAAAAAAGTGTATTGTTTAGAATCACAAAACAGAACGTTTTTATTGCAGAAATAACCATCTTTATCTTTTAGACAATACAACAATTGCCACTTTCCTTACAGAAACAAACATTAGCAGCCTTCTGCACCACATTTGTCCTCATAATCACGCAGTCCATGTCACAGCTGCCCTACAGTTGATGTATAATAATATCCCCATTTTTGAATGATACCAAAAGTGTGTTAGTGTGCAAAAGTCTCAAGACGGTTTTGTCATGGTGATCGTTTATTTCCAGAGTTTTCTGATGATCTCATTTGGCTTCAGACTCTGTGAGCACAATCAAGCCCTCTTCAGTCTTGTGTTGGTATTCCCTCTCCGATTGTTTTCTTCTGTAGACATCATCTGTGAAGCCAGAAAATAATGTAACCCCGTGTCAATAACAATAACCAATACATAATTAAAATTAACTTCGGCCTACATAAATATATTCATGTATAATATATTCATCTTAACATAATCTAAGCATAATGTCAATTAAACACCCCTACGTAATTAAGATTAATGATACACATTATAAGTATTTTTGTTTAAAGATTGAACGATTATTCACACTGGAAGCGCACAAGCAGTACAACAGCACAGCTCTGCGCAAAGAGGACGCAGAATGATGCACACAAACGCTTCAAAGAGAGAGGCGTGTATGTATAGTATACATAAGATTTGACTTAGCATACTTACAAAACGTTTCTTTTCCTATTCTCACGTTAATCATGATCCACTCCATGACGCCCCCGATACAGAAGAACAAGGGCAAAAATCTGTACGTCCCAAAACGTCTTCTTCCAGGTACAAGACTTAATAAATATTTTAGGTTCTGACTTTTTCTAAACATCTTTTTCTTTCAAAACACAGTCAACGGCAAGACCCTTCCTAAAGCACAGCGCAATAATATGCACTTACAAAAATTAGTTTTAATCGCTAGAATACAACATCCGAGCAGCTGTCCTTCAACACTGGTTTTAACGCATGTTACCGCTGCGCTTACAGAACAGGAAAATATGGCGGCGTGAAGTGTGTTCTAATAGGTCCGCTGTCAGGACTCTACCAAATCCCTGACAATACAGGGACTACTCATCATTGCTATATGCTTATACAATACAAAACTTAAATAGAGGACAGCTCTCCTAAAAATGAAAATTCTGTCATCATTTACTCACCCTCAAATCCTCAAGCTGTTTCAAAGTTTCTTTCTTCTGTTAAAACAAAATATTCGGAAGAATGTTGCCGATAACCAACCATGTTGACCGGCGTAGCACTGACTATCCAGTAGTATGAAAACAACACAGTGGAAATCAGGGCACTGTTGACGGTCCCAACTTTCTTTAAAATGTATTGTGTTGTTGTATTCAACAGAAGAAAGAAACTCAAACATTTTTGGAGCAACTTAATGGTGGCATGATGTCAGAATTTCCATTTTGAGTGAACTATGCCTTTAAGATATTTTACCTTCGAAATGGGCTAATTATAGTACAATAAAATAAGACAACTGCCCGATCCTATGTGAATGACTATTTTTCTTTTTTAAATGAAACTGATGAACAAATCAGTGAAATTTATTTCGATTTACAGCATGTGGACATTTAATAGTTAAAGAATATGTTAGAAATACATGCACGCTAACATCTTGATGTTGCACATAGTGCACAATGTTTGACAGATTTCTGATCTGAAGGAAAGAATGTATACCTGAAATAATTTCTGATGAATCTGTTTTTTTTTTTTTATGATTGTGGTCAAGGTGTTCACAGAATACTGAAAGATGCTTGAGTATTATCTGAATACATATTGCAAATGCATTTGTATCATATATTATTTGAATGATTTTGCAAAATATTCTGCATTGCATGATGTGAATGTGATCCTTTAAATTTCCTTCCCTTTTTCTTCTGCTTGGTCTCAACTGACAATGGAATTTCTACAGATTAAAACATCGAATTGGAAACCGCAGCAACCACATTTGGTAGCACATTCATAAATTGGTCAATCTTCTACTTTATATGCTAGCCGGCAGAAAGTCCAGTGATGCTCCACTGTGTTCTCGTTGGCACGCTCGCTCATGTGGTGCACCCGTGTGTTCCGGATCGTGAATCCCTGTTTGGTGATGTAGTCCATGAGGTGGACCCTTAGAGATACCTCTTGATGGTGGTCACATGGTCCAAAGGTGAAGGACACCTGACAGTCTCTGGTGTCCATCATGTGTTTGTTCCACTTAGTGAAGTTGTTGGATATTCCCTCCAGCAGCGAGTGGACCTTGGTGGTTATGGTTAGTTGCGTGATAATAACCGCTACTGGATTCGAGTACTTAGAAAGCTTGCGGGTACTGGACAACTCCACCACCTGCTCAAAGGTGTCCAGCGGGTACAGAGGCTTTGGGTCACTGAGGCATTGGATTAAAGGCTCGATCTGATAGAAGTCAGCTTCTTTACGCAGAAGGTCCATCTCCATGAAGTCAACAGGAAGAGTGAGCTCGGATGTGCGCAGGAAGTTTAATATGTAGCGGAAAAGCGTCCCGTCCCGATCGATGAAGTAGTTTCCCTGAGCGTCCCGCGTGGTGGGGAAGTCGCCGCGGAACATGGCGCCCAGCATGGAGTCTGGGTAACGTTGAAGAGTGGAGATGGAGGTCGTGTAGAGGTGACCTCCAACATTTAAGGTGACTGGGTGAGTCAACTACAAGCGATGGACAAAAGCAGAGAATCAGTAATGCAGTTCATCACATATAATCAAACAATAGGTTCATTGGGAATTTTAATGAGGCTAATCTGTCAATCTGTCACTGGAGAAGCGCTGTCCAAAACATCACTGTTTTGGAGGGCTGAAACCATTCATTGAAACAATTTGGGAAAAATGTATGTGTTGGAATCTTAATCAAATTGCTGACAACCTACAGGATGCTGAACTGGAATAGAAAAGGAAGGTTTGTTAAGCATGTCAGCTTGACATTTTGCTTTAAAGTTTAAAATACTCTTTAAAGCTTATAATTTGAAGGTTACACAGACCTTACGGTCAGACAAAAAGACAGACAGACAAATAGCCCATCTATCTATGAACATTTTAACCCATTTGAATGTCAGTTAAGGGAAAACCTTTAATCTGATCAGTTAGAAAATATAACAAGCCAAGTCAGACATGGCTAAAGGTCTGTGCCGATGATGGTGGGTGTAGTTTGAAAGAATTACAGCTAGAAGTTTTCACTGGAAATCTACTTTTGGGATTTTTCATCATCTAGCAAAAGAAAACTGTAAAGGCCTGTTCACACCAAGAATAGCTATACATGAAGTTTTAATAATGGTTCTTATTATATGAGAATAGGAAAATCCACACCACATCTATAATGTTAACAACACAGAGGAACAATATCATTGGAATCACATTCATAACTTTTTTTTTCTAGCTGATAAACAATAAAATAACTGACAGTGAGAATCCAGATCAAAATCCACCAACATTAAAGAACTGGAGCATTTAAAGTGGCAGACAACATCATCTTTATAGTTATCGTTCCTGGTGTAAATGGGCTTTAATAAAGTCTGATCAGTTAAGAAAAACAGCAACCCATTTTTATTGCAATTCATAAAATTCAGATAGTTAATGGTCTGTTCTTCAAACCCCTTGCGTCACATACCTTTAATTAAAAATTATTATTACTATAGATATATATATATATATATATCTATACAGCACTTTAAAAGTTTTTTCAGCGGTGCCATTTGAAACATACTTAATTTATGACTTCAGACAACGAGTTTATCATACAGTCCAAACTTTCTTAATTATGTTGTTCAAGTTAAAACACATATTACAGTTATACAAATATCTGAATTTCAATTACTTTTAATTCTACTCCAATAGCAGTTCTGCATAGCACACAACTGTGGCTAATAAACACTTTGTAACAATAACTTGTGTTAAATATTTCTGCGCATACATACCCTGCTATTCCCCCAGTCCCCATTATCCATTTGATAAGGACAGGTAGACCGATCTGACCCACAGAAGAAGCTCGGATATTATAGTTGGGTAACGTTAGACCTGCAAAAAAGACACTTATTAGCCCTACATTTAAGGCACATAAATATATACCGACCTCACTTGATAATCTGAATATTTTAACACATCTGAGACGATAATGAAGAACACAATGAGATAAACACAGGATGCATTACTGTGTGAGGAAGCTCAATGAATTGATGCCAAAAAATAATAAGAAAAAAAACTGGATGCCCAGTAGCACGCTAGCTGTTTTGGTAAGGCATGTAACGTTATTAATCAGGGTTTCTGAATCGTAATTATTTACCGTTTCCCTCGAAATAAGTTAAAAACGTCCAGCGACTGTGCCTGATGACATCTGACATTAAAAACACGAATATGCTTTAATAAAGTGAAGCGTTTTTAGTAACCTTTACTAACCAGCTATCATAATAAACCGCTAGCTCCCTGCTAACTACTAATGTAAGAGTGACAAATGAATAAAATAAACGTTTTTCCTGGCAGTCACACTATATGGGACAACCCCATCCTTACCTGTCTCCAGGCCTGAGGGGTCTAATCGTCGGTTTTGAATGCGGCTGTACAGGACTCTGTTAATGTTAGCCGCTACCTCTTGGCTCAAAGACGAGAACACAGCAGCCGCACCGCACTGTCACGTGACCCACACTAGCGCACATTAATGGCAGTGACAGGATCACAGCACATCTGTGCAGAAACAACACAGCAGCTCTGTGTTAAAGGGACTCAAAGGCACTGCTAAATAAATATTGATCTAATGCAATGACAGACTGCTTTTAAAGTTGGGGATAAATGTTGCTTTACACAAATATTACATCACTACTAAAAAAGTGACAATTATTGACAGAATTTCACGGAGAAAGAGCCACAACTTTTTGGACATGGTAAATCATAGTTTATTGTACCATAGGCTTACCTTATAATTAATCATTGTTACATACAATGTAGTAGATGTTTCTTCTAATTAATCCACAACTGTGCTTTGCATAATTCAAGCAATATTAATGTTTTAATCATTATGCTAATATTTAAATCCATGATCACCCCACCTGAAACAAACAAAATATTCAATTTTGTAATATTTTAATGGCAAAAATATTTAAATGACATAAACTGGATTTAAACTTAAAGAGGTATGGTTCTCAGTGCTAAATAAAATGACAGGACTCCGAATTACTAAAACCCATCAAATTAAGCGCATTGTTACATAATATCAGTATCAGTACCATGGAATACATAAAAGTATTACCATTTGATGCCATAACTCTACCATCAATATACCTGGTAACACTTTACAACAAGATCTCATTGGTAAATATTAGTTATTCCATTAATTTGAACTAATAATGTGCATTATCTTTTAATAGATAATAAAAATAGTTAATAAAAATACAATTGGTCAGGTTAGTTCACACAGTGCATTAAGTCATGTCAACAGATACAACTTTTGATTTTAAAAATGTATTGTTGAAATGAACATTAAGATTATTAAATGCTGTAGAAGTATTGTTTATTGTTAGCTCTGGTTAACTAATGTTAAAGGGGTCATATGATGCAATGTTTTCCTTTCCTTTGGTGTGTTTCAAGCTCTTGGTGCATAAAGAATATCTGTAAAGTTGCAAAAACTAAAGTATCAAATACAAAGAGATATTCTTTATAAAAATTAAAACTCATCCACGCCCTCCTAAAACACCTAGTTCAAACACGCCCCCACATATCTACCGTCACTGTGGAAATATTCGCATAATGCCGGCCAAATGTGCACGCAAAGAAAGGCGGCGTGGTTTCAGGAACACGCAGTAGTGTTGATGCAAGCCTGTCATGGAGACCTCGTGTTTCAGTGCGCAAGCAAAAGCATTCTTTATTTGGCCTCCGAAGTAGATGCAATTAGGATTCATTGTTAAATTTTATTTACAACAGAACAGCACAACCCAGATGTTCGAATTTGTGCAACGCATTTTATGGACGACAGTTTTTTTAACCTAGACGAGTACAAGGCTGGCTGTGCACAAAGAAAAAAAAAAAAGCAATTCCGACTTTGTTATGACAATCTGGTGCTTCTGAATCAGTGACTGTAAGTATGTTTTGTTATTAGTTTAAGTATTTGCTATTGACTGTTCAAATGCAGAGTTTTGCACAGCGCAGAGTAACGCGTCATGTGTGTGTGTGTGAGGGGAACAGGGGTCACATCACAGGAGAGTGAACTGCTGTCACAAATCATAGCACGTCAGCTGTCTTAACCCGCGGCTTGTGTACTGGCATCATTGTGTCTGTCACGCGACTCTGTTCCCGTTTCGGGCTTGAACTGGTGGTAAAACTTACAACATTATTAACTGTCAGAGATTTCACCAGATTATATTAAAATCTGACACTACGCACCGATTAAATGGAAACGGCCGTTACATTTCCGTACACGAGTGCGGTTTGAGTGTATCGGCCCAATCACAATGCACTGGTCAGCTTGGCCAAGCCAGCGCAGATACTGGCTTGTGCGAAAGGAAAGGATGGCTGAAGTGTTGTTGATACTACTTTGTTTGAGAAGTCCTGGGCTTAAGATTGGACCGACAATAAGTGGTTCAGAAGTGTTGTGTAATTATGATGTTTTTTTTTTTTTGTAACATAAATCTATGCAAACATATTCACTGTATCACCAAAATGACCCAATCTTAAGGATCTTTAAATGCTGGCATCATTATGAACACCTGATCACAATAACCCAAGGGGAAGTGGTTACCAGATGACTTTTGTTTGTATAAGTAATGATCACTATGCCGTGATCGATCAAGAAGGCTGTCTTGCCTTTGACAACATACTTGCAAACGATTGGAAGTGCAAAGATAAGTGTTGTTGTATAGATTACTTCAGGGTGAGTTATCTAGTTATAATCTTACGCTGATCACAATATCCTGAACTGTCTCAGGATTTCTTCTTGGTGCTAGCACTCTCTGTGCTCTGCTGAGAGATGCTGAAATCTAAAATGAGTTTGGCTGTTTGTCGTGGTCTCTCCATCACAACAGAATGACCGCAGTTCTCCAGCAGATCAACACAACAGCCTGGAAGAGCCTCCATGAGCACTGCTGCCCCAGACACATCCACCACCTGAAAATAAAGACAGGAATATCAGGGCTATTAAAGTTAACTAAAACCACAAAATAAAATAAACGTTAACTGAAATCAAATAAAATATAAAAGAAATTTGCTATCAAGGCAACATTTCTTATTTTCATTTAGTTTAGCTATACTAAAACTAAACAATAAATAAATAAACAAAAATTAAATAGATGCTCTTTAAAAAAGTAAAAAATAATAGACATAAAAAAAACTAATTTAAAATATTAATGCTTTCTATTTATAACTATTGAATGCAGGCTTAGACCTACCTGGTCCTGTTTGCCCCAGATGACTTGTAAAGGTTCTGTGTATGTGCTTGGATGGTCGTCATTCTGTCTAGGCATATTTTGAATTTTCACTCATAATTTCCACGAAAACTGGCAGTTTAGAGAGATGATACTTTAGGCAAAGAAATTATTAAAAACAACACATTCTGTATCATACTGTAACATTAAATAGTAAATAACTGCAGTGGGTAAGCCTATTTTCGTACCGACCTTCATGATAAAAGTCATTGTATGGTATCCGAACATCCACCTGGCCTTGAAGAATCTATAATGAAAGTTAGGTGTGTTTTGAATCTAGAGTAACTCTACATTACATTTGTGTGACTAATCTGTTGAGGCACTCTGAAGCGCACGTGAGAACAGAGCTTCAGCATCTCCTCCATCTCCTCCGGGGTGGATGGAATAAGAGGAATATTCAGTGTGTACTGGCTATGCTCCACTTCATGCATCTGACTGTCAAACTTGCTCTCGTTTTGGTTCCTCAGACCTTCAGTGAAAAATGTGACCATGCAGGAGTGATATTAAAAGAATAGTTCACCCCAAAATGAAAATGTGCTGAAAATGTGCTGACGTTCAGACATTGGTGAGCAAGTGATGTAATGCTAAATTTCTCCAAATCTGTTCTGATGAAGAAACAAACTCATCTACATATTGGATGGCTTGAAGGTGAGTACATTTTAAGCAAATTTTCATTTTTTGAATGAACTATTCCTTGAAGGAGTTCACACCAAGAACAATGGTAATGATAACGATCTAATATAATCTTAACAATAATGGATGCTGCTAATATAATCTTAACAATCTACTAATCTTTATAGGTTTTATTCTTGGTGTGAACGGGCCTTAATAGTTCATTTTGGTTTGTATTTATGTTATGTATATGAATTTATCCATGCATATGTGTCAAAGACTAAATATATCGACTAACCAGTTAGGCAGATGAGGGTCAAACTGCAGAGATCTGAGGGATGACAGGCTGCATACACTCCTGCCACAGTCCCACACATTGAAGTGCCCACCAGATGGAATGGCTTTCTGTTTAGCCGAATGGCCTCTACAAACTGAGAGGTGTGAAAGGAATATTCACAAATGCTGCCAATACAAGCATTTAATATGCTGCCTTGTGATCATAAAAGGTTTTCATTATGATAAAATGTCATTCCAAGTCAAAGAAGTAGGTTCCACGAGAGCAATATTTGGCTGTTTCCACGAACAGGACACAAAATAGGGCCTGAATCTCTTTTTCTTAAACAATTGGAAAGTGAAAAAAGGTGCTTAACCTTTTGGAAAAGTTGATTGTCAACCTCAGGAGGTTTTGTTAAGTTATATTTTAGGCTTTACAGAAATGCTATAAAGAGTTTCTATTCATTTTACACTACTGTTTAGAAGTTAGGGTTGGTATGATTTTTTAAAAACATTCTTCTATGTCTCTTATGCTCACCAAGGCTCCATTTGATGAAATGACACAACGCTGAACATGGTACAATCGCTGTGACAGGAATGTAATAGTGTCACATGATCCTTCAGAAATCACTCTAATATGTTGATTTGCTGCTCAATATTCACTTATTTTTTTATATAAATGATGAAAAACAGTTATATGTTAATAAGGTGTTAATATTTTTGTGGAATGTGGAATTTTATGATCAAAATAACAGCATTTATTTGACATAGAAACCGTCTGGTGAATTATATTTTCTGTCACTTTTGATTAATTTAATGCATCCTTGTTAAGTAAAAAATATTAATTTATCTTTCTTTCTTTCAAAAAAACAAAACAAACTTACTGACCCCAGACCTTTGAACAATAGTGTATATGAATATTTTAATTGCATCCCTGTTACCACATTTTGGAATATTTTAAAAGCCTATATTATTGTCTAGCCATAAACATGAAACAACCATGAACACTAAACACACAAGATTTATAAAATAATAAACAAATAAATAAATCTGCTAGATTGGTAACAGAGTAGGACATTTATTTTAAATTAAGTTTAGTATATGGACTCTGTAATTTCATGGGGCACCTATTTGTACCCTATATTCATTGAAAAACGTAACCATCCAGTCAGTACCTGCCGTATTCTCTTGACCTGGCCCTGGATAGAATAGTCGTCTGTGTTGGTACGTGTTGTACCCTCATGCCCCGGCATGTCGACACACAGCAAGTGCAGATGTTTGGGAAGGTACTGTATAGGATGAAGACACAATTTGCTTATCGCTGTTATAAGGACCAACATTTTCATTTTGTACCTCACAGCCAGGCCATGTAAACATACTATACCTTCACCATGGGGAGCCATGTGTCCTTGTGAGCAGAGAAGTCATGCAGCATGAGTACAGAGGGCCCCCCCCCCTGAAGGCCTTGGTCTCACGCTTCCTCCTGTCCTGACAGTAACATAAGCGATAACCCTGCAATCCGTTGGCAATCATGGACCTGCAGACCCAGAGTTCTCCTCCAGTACCTCCACAAACAAATGACATAGGTAAAAAGTTATATAGACAAAAGAAGCATGTAAATACATGCACACACTCAAAAATATCTATGATTTATATATTTGAATTACATATAGTTTTCCATCCATTTGGATTACACAATTCTAACATAAATTAATAAACTTAATGTGACGCATATTTGTCAGTCATACATAAATAACATTTCTGTAATGGTACTAATAAACTGAATGTGTTTTAATACACTATAACCAGGTTTATATATTTATCATCAATAAATCCAATTTATTTCAATTACATCTGAACTAATTGAACACTGCTTGCCATATTTTTAACCATTTACTTGGAATACATTTTCACAGATTCATGCTGATTCTTAGCAATTTGAATTTTGTCTTTGATCAAAAGATCCAAGATTGAATTAATTTTTAAATATAATCAAATAGATGCAAACAGTTAATAATAAGCTATGCCATGAAATCGTACCAATATAATTTCTTTATGTCAGTATATAAACTTAAAGTCATATTACTTTAAGTTTATAGTTTGTTAAAACTGTATGATTCAAACGAATGCAAATTTTATACACAACCAAATACATAAATCTTAAATTAAGCTCCAAGTATTTTTTGAGTGCAACTATAAAATATGTTCATATAAATAATAAATTTAAAAATATGTACAATCTGGTCCAAAAGACTGATACAATGAAAATGTTTATTTATGCATGCAGTTTTTCTAATTTATTTATATTAATATTATTATTGATATACAGTATTTAATATATACAATTTGAATAAAATGTCAGTCACAAATTTGGTTAAAATAAAATAAATAAATAGATTTGGTGACCTAAAAATTAAAATGGTAAATATTTCTTATTTATTTCATGTCATACATTTTTAATTCTTTAAATCCTAGAAAATTACTTTGTTTCTTTTCATGAATGGGCTTCACTTCTAATTAAAGAAGGATATTTATATAGTATTATAAAGTAATATGCATGTATATATTATTTATAAGTGGTATTTACCAGTAATAGACTTTGATGAGTGATGATGGCCACAGCATAAAAGAGGCCATGAAAAGGAGGAGAGGAATAGCAAGAGTCCCTGCAGCAATGGCAAACATATTCACCATATCCTGATCCATAGCAACTCTGTTTTTATCTAGTAAACACCCTGCAGAATAACACAGCACACAATTACAAGCAGAAATGCTGAAATGACTGGCGTATATTACACATGCTATAAGTAAAACTTCAAGATACCTTTGTTGTCCTGCTATAAGACTCCATATGTACAGGTCAGAGTGAAAGAGGGTGAGGGATGGGGGAGGGTCTGGCAGCATCTGTTTGTGACTAATCAATACATGTAACCTAGATATCTCACCATGCGCTTAAAATATTTACATGACCATCATTTTATCTCTTCATTTCAGTGTCGCTGCCTAAAAAAAAAGTCTAATTGTTCCTTAACGTCTATACATTCACAGACATATTTTACAAATCTGAACATGTATCTACAAATACAATATCTCACTATTATTAATAAGACAGCTAAACCTTTGATTGAGGTTAAAAGTATAAATCATTTAAATAATAACAACTGACTCAACAGATTTGGAACAATTTGAGAGCAATGAACTTACTTCAGGGTTACTCCTACATTGACGTCATCAGTGAAGTCAGCTCTAATCAAGCAGATTTAAATGACAGATCCAAAAGTCCCATTTAAACATCATACTTTAGCCGGTAAGTGTGCTGTCTGTCCTTATAACTTCATAAAAGTCCATGTCAGCTGTCTGCTTAGTGCTTACCCCAATGAACACCGAGATGGCATCCAGAGAAAACTGTATGTGGTGATCTCGTGATCTCAAGAAATCAATGAGTTCAGATGGAAAATGCAATATTCCTCTTACTCCACAAAAATAAATAAATAAAATAAAAATCAAATTAAATGAAGATACAGAGTTGTTTGTTTTTTAATAATGAACTGATAAGAATTTCAGATTTCATATCACAAATACATTTTTTCCAGATACATTCCATTTGACATTAAGCCATTTAGTTGCATTTATGTTCCTAGCACAATTATGTTGACATCTTTTAGAAATCTGTAAGCATTCACGAGATCTAAAGGCATCACTACATTTTGACAATTGTGAGCAAAGTTATAAAAGCACATTTTACATTTGTTCGGAGTTGAAATTAAAACGTGTGATTTCAACCAGCCGTTCAATTTAGTTTTGCATTAAATAAAGTGAAAGGTAATTATTTGGAGAGAATGAGAATATATTTTAAAAAACTAAATCATACTGAGTGTACACTACTGTTCTGACTTGTTTTTTTTAAAGAAATTGATACTACATCGAGCAGAGATGCATTACATTGACTTTTACACCGTGAAAAATAAAAATAAATGCTTTTCTTTTGGACTTCATATTTATCAAAGAATCCTGAAAAATGCACAAAAACATGAAGCAGCACAATGATTATCGATGATAATAAAAAATGTCTCTTCAGCACCAAATCGACACTGGGATTACCTTGCCCCAGGCAATCTACCTCATGAACAGTTAAATGTTCCCCACATTATGCAATAAAAAATGTGCAATAACCTTATATTTACCACCTCCATCCTAGTACATCCCTACATCTCATTCTATTCTATTCCATTCTATCATCTATAGCACAACTGTACATACAATTTATTCTATTTTATTTTAAATATTTGTCTATTTAATTTACATGTGTATTTTTTTTATTTTTTATTTTTATTTTTTATTGTCTGTATGTTGATGTTGTTTCTGTGTACTGGAAGCTTATGTCACTAAAACAAATTCCTTGTATGCGCAAGCATACTTGACAATAAATCTCTTTCGGATTCTGATTCTGATTCATATTAGAATGATTTCTGAAGGATCATGTGACACTGAAGACTGAAGTAATTGCTGATGAAAATTCAGCTTTGCATCAAAGGAATAAAATACTTTTTAAAATATATGAAAATAGGAAAAAGGGTTATTTTAAATTGTAATAATTTTTCTCAACATTGCTGTTTTTACTGTATTTTTGGTGAGCATAAAAGACTTTTCAAAAACACAAAACCCTACCAACCTTAAACCTTTGAACAGTAGGTAGTACACACACACACACACACACACACACACACACACAACACACATGAAGGTATTTCACAGAACAGTAATATGGAATGGAGATCCTGGAACGTGTCCATCTCCCCACTTCACTGCTAATATGCATTTTCCTCATTCTTTGACAGCATAGTTGATCCTGTACTGATGTCCGCCCATATGAATGATTGAAACCCGCTCGCAGGGGACGGTGGGACCATGCATGCTGACAAAGAGAAGGTTTCGTCCTACAACACAAATGCAGCTACACTGAGTTCTGAGAGAGACATTTCTCTGGAGACATTACTTAGTGAAATGAGTTACTTAACATTCTCACTAATGTCAAGCTGCACTCACCAGCTTTACTGCAGTCCACATAAAAAGTGTTTTTGCATCCTTGAAAGCCCTGACTCAGGCCTGGGCCATGGCAGATGACTTTACTAGCATTAGACAGGAAAACTGGCTCAGCACTGCTGTCAGATGTTGTGTTTATCTCCATGTCTGACAGAGAGGGTTCCTCATAACTGTTACACATCTGATTATGATCTATGGGTGGAAAAGAACAAAGTACCATCAGGCCTTACAAACTCAAGTATCTTCCATGCAAAATGGAAATAGTCTCCAAAACATTGCTAATTCATACCATAGCCATTTTGTCCTTGTGTGAGACTCTTATCTTTGGTGGCACTGACAGACACATAGAAAGGGCTTTCAGAAACATGCTCCTCATCAAACATGACTGAAACCTCAGTCACCTGCAGGAGAACAAATTCTGTAAATATGCCCTTCTCTTCCTCAGAAAATCATCAATCAGTATGCTGATGTTGAATATATATTAATATATAACAATAACTATATTAGTGAATTAGTGTAAAGCAGGATGGATTCTGATTGGCTGTCAATATTTTTATAATTCATCAGCTGAAAAAAATCATTCTGAAGCCAATTTTAACAATATATTTCTTCTGTGTTGTAATGGTTATAGTTGTGATGTGGATGTGTCTATAGTTATTGTCTTTGCTTTGAATGGGTCTTAAGTCTTAATATAGTGAATAAAATACAAAATTCACTTAAACTCCCTAAACATTAAACTGAAAGAAAAAAAATGTAGAAACAATTTTCACTCAGAAATTGCTAGTAAATTTCACAATAAATTACAAAAAATACCAAGTAACATTGAATTTAAGTGTGACATTTTCAAGTAGAAAAGCTGAAAGCCTAGTATTTTCTTTTAAAATGTACTCCAATAATCTTTTTGTTTACATCTTATTTACAATTTTTAAAATTGTAGATATGTTTTTACCATAGTATCGCAAATTTATTTTAAATGATTCTAAATGATTCTAGAGCTCTAATGACATGATTCCCCACATTCACATCATTTTTGGTGGGAAAACAATAGCACAGCAATGGATTTGATGAATTCTGTTGTGTTTTGTGGTATTAGCTGGTTCGTCTTTCTTTGAAATCATCCTGTTCAATACAATTATCGATATCAAAACTTCAAATATAATCAAACATTGATCACAGTTAACAAGTTGACATCATCATACAAGTTATCTTTAGTCATTCTATTAAAGCCGTACATAATTAAAGTTGAAGTATCTGATCTTGATTGGATATTTCTGAAAGTCTTGTGCACCGTTTTAGTGAACATGTCCAGACAAAGTACATAAAACGCAAACATTACATATATGCATTACAGGAATTACCCACCAGGCTCTTGAACAGTGTAGGACACAATGCAAGAACCATCCAGCTGATCGTCCAAGTGGAGCTCAATCTTTCCAGGACCCTCTACTGAGACAGACAGAGTTCCTGCTCCGGCCTCACGGGACCAAATATTAAAGTCAGCTGCAAAATGAAATCAATGCATACTTTTGAAATGACTCACATTTGACTTAGCCAGCTGTCACAGTACATAACAAAACACCTCGGACTAACAAATAACAAAAAGAGAGAAATATTAGTGGAATACCTGGAACACTTGCTAGAGCTTTTTGAAGGCCTTGCCCCCACACCTGGACCTTTTCACATCCTCCCTGTCCAAGTGGGCCGACGGTGTACTGGAGTGGCCTACCAGGGATTGTCTGACCGTGGCACATTATAAACTCTCATCTCTTTAGCTAGAAAACTCACTGCATAGGTGTCACTGACTGTAGCAACAATAACAGCCTCTCCTGGACTTCCTGATGGCTCATGCACATAAGCAGACAGAGTCTCAGCATCAGAACCTGTAGTGAAAGGGAATGTATTTTTGTTAACGGCATTGCAAAGTCCTCGAGAAGTCAGATATAGTGCCTGGATTAGTGTGATGGGCTATTCATCTAACCTGGGATTTTGAAGGCTAAGCTGCATTCACTCCCAATGTGGGCAATAGGAGCTGCTTTCTGGTTGTACGTGATGTTCTCTCTCATAAACCCACGGTCGTCACCACAGCTGTAAAAGGAATTTTTATATTTATTAATTTATTATACTTTACACCATCTAATTTAGAGAAAGTAAAATCAGAAGCCTCATGTCCACTTAGATTTGTGAGCCAAATTGATTTTAAGAGCAATTTCGCAAAAGAGAAAATAAATGGTTATAATGCCAATAAATTAAATATAAATAAATTATATGCACTTAAAATAAATACAAAAAATTTACTCAAAAGATAAAATATATAGAATTCTTTGGAGTCAGATTTTTTAATATTTTTGAAAGAAGTCTCTTATGCGCACCAAGGCTGCATTCATTTGATTAAAAATAAATGTACACTTATATATACACATTTATACATGCATAATTATCAGCAGCCATTACTCCAGAATTTTTTTGTAACATTATAAATGTTTTACTGTCACTTTTGGTCAATTTAACGTGTCCTTGTTGAATAAAATGCATAGAAAAAAGTACACATAGTTGCAAAATGCAGCTCTATTAACCTTGAATGTGCTCATCTGAGAATTGAATGGAGATTTTGTAGTTCCCAGCTTTGATTGGGCGTTATGATATATTGCAGGTTCCGTGCTCCAGCTCTTCAGTGTGAACATCTACTTTACTGGGACCTTCAATTACAACCGTTAGCCCACCATATCCTGTAGGTTAATAATAAAATATACTACAAAATTTAAGACTACATATAAAATTTACAGCATCATAACACACAGTCCATATATTAATACCAATTAATTTGGATTACATAGCATCATACCTGCATCCCAAATGTCCACCACAAATTCAGATGTGCAGAAAGTGTGTCCTGCATGTAAGCCTCGGCCGAAGGCCTTCACCTTGCTGGTATCTGCTATATCTGCCTGACTGATGGAAAGAGAGATGTGGGTATACTTCGATGCATCTAGTCAAATGCTAAACCTTATTTGTTTAGGCTCATTAATGCTTGTCATTTCATTTCTCCCAGCTGCAGCTGTGTGTACATTAATAGGTGGCTCACCGAGATGGCTGTCAGGTTGAGTTTTTTTAGCAAACAGGGAACATCATTGCCCGTGGGTGACAAGATGCTCGCGGAGAGCTGGCTAATATCTTATTCAGTGATGTCCAGGGTGAAGTCAACCACACTGCCCAGTTTTACCTGTGACCTTCTCACATTTCCATCTGTGTTGGGTTTATAAATACCATGCATGTAGTAATTTAAGGTTTGATCACTATAACATCATAAATACTGGTTTGAGGTTTCTTGGGGTTGCCATACCAGCAATTTTGGCCTTGAAAGGACAACCTCGGAGAGGCATGTCATCATGTTGAATTTGGATCTCATAATCTCCAAGCTCAGTTGAGAAGTAGCTCACAATACAAGTACCATCTTTACTGTCCAAGCAGCACGCATCTGCCTCAGATGGACCCTCAACTGTGATGTCCAGTTCACCTAAACAAATAACACATATATGACTCTATGATCCATAGAGTGCAACAGTAAAAAAAATGTGGGAAAAAAAATTGGAAAATGTACTTCTGGAACCAAAGCAGCTGAGACACTATAGTCCAAAGTATACTTTGTTTTAGTATAAAAGAGTACAAATACATTTTTATCAGTCATAACTTCTGGAGAAAAACAGAGCAGATGCTGGACAAAGATGAAGCTTCAAGAGCGATCTGTCGACCGCTAGCGTATGCTTAAAAAAAAGTGAAGTATACTTTGGGCTTAAAGGGGTCATATGATGCGATTTCAAGTTTTCCTTTCTCTTTGGAGTGTTACAAGCTTTTGGTGCATAAAGAAGATCTGTAAAGTTGCAAAGACTAAAGTCTCAAATCCAAAGAGATATTCTTTATAAAATTTAAGAGTCAGCCACACCTACCTAAAACGACTCGTTCTAACACGCCCCCACATGTCTACGTCATGATGTGGGAAGATTTGCATACCTCCGCCCAAATATTCACGCAAAGAAAGAAGGCTAACTTTTATTCACGCTGTAGTATTGTTGCTGCAGCCGCATGTCGTGAAGGCGCTGTGTGTTTCATTGTGAAAGCGAAACTACTTTGTTTGGCCTTCGAAAAGAGGACGATATCCGCTTGTATGCCTGGAGCTGATCTGTGCTGGTCGCTGAGGAAATACATCAACTTCGCACTGTGGATCGCCGGATCGGCTTTCACCGTGAACGAAGCGGAGTCCAGCCCAGGGTCATCACATGTGGTTGCCGCAAACCCGCCGGATGCTCCTTCATCGAATTCACCGGCCGTGCCGCTCACTCAAGCCCGCCGTGTGTGACACTGTGTGTTTCGTTGTGAAAGCGAAACTACTTTGTTTGGCCTTACAAAAGAGGACAACCACTAGAAATCAGTGGTTAAGTTGTATTTATAACACTGTTCCAGAACAGTTCAAACCAAATATCCAGATGTGAGGTACGCAAGCCACCTGAAACATTAATGACGCAGATATCCTACAAAATCTTACAGAACAGCAATCACAGGCTTCCAAAGAACTGAAGATTACAGCTATATATTTCAGTGCTCATTGGTTAATTTTTTAATACATGTTTTCTCACATGTAATTTCCACTGTTATGCCGATGATACTCAACTATATATCTCAACAAGACCAGATGAAACTTCTAAATTATCTAAGCTAACAGCGTGTGTTAAAAATGTAGAGGTTTGGATGACCAATAATTTTCTCCTATAAAATTCGGATAAGACAGAGATATTACTTTATTGGACCAAAAGACAGTACACAAAATCTCGTGGATTACAATTTGCAACTAGACGGAGGTACGGTTACTTCCTCTACAGTCAAAAAACTGGGTGTTATATTAGACAGCAACTTAACTTTCGAAAATCATATTTCATATGTTACAAAAACAGCATTCTTCCACCTTAGAAACACTGCCAAGTTACGAAACATGATACCTGTTTCTGATGCAGAAAAGCTAGTTCATGCATTCATGACCTCTAGACTGGACTATTGTAATGCACTGCTAGGTGGTTGTCCTGCATCTTCAATAAACAAGCTACAGGTAGTCCAAAATGCAGCGGCTAGAGTCCTTACCAGGTCAAGAAAATATGATCTTATTACCCCATTTTTACATTCTCTGCACTGGCTACCTGTTAAGTTCTTTATCAGTTACAAAATATTATTACTTGCTTAATGCCCTTAATGGGTTAGCTCCTGCGTAACTAACTAGACTTCTACCACGCTACAAACCATGCTCCCTAAGGTCGCAAAACTCTGGACCTTTGGTAGTACCTAGGATATCAAAGTCCACTAAAGGAAGTAGAGCTTTTCCACATTTGGCTCCGAAACTCTGGAATAGCCTTCCTGATAAATGTTCTGGGATCAGACACACTCTCTCTGTTTAAATCTAGATTAAAGACACATCTCTTTGGCCAAGCATTCAAATAATGCATCTCATAATCTTGTAATGCAGTTACAGTATATCTGATCAAATGCACATTATTAATCTTTAGTTTGGTTTAAACAAATCAATTTTGCTTGGTTGGAACAGCAGCTACGCTAATTATGTCTCTATTTGTTTCTCTGTTTTTTGCCACGGGATGTAGGATTTACACAAGCTTCAGTCTGGATCCAGAACACCTGAGAAGAGATGATGCAACCCCTCAGAGGACCTCAGATGATGCCAACCATGAAACAACATACAGAACTACCACATTTTGCTATAAGTTTGATTGCATCATATAATAATTGCTGTTAATATTATTCATCGTCTGTTTTATTACGTCTTAAATTGATTTTTCCGTACTGCTGGTTCGTCTGGTAAGAGGAGAACTGGCCCCCCCAACTGAACCTGGTTTCTCCCAAGATTTTTTCCCCATTCTGTCACCGATGGAGTTTTGGTTCCTTGCCGCTGTCGCCTCTGGCTTGCTTAGTTGGGGACACTTCATTTCCAGCGATATCGTTGACATGATTGCAAAGATATTATTTAAACTGAGCTGGATGTTGACATCACTGAATTCAATGATGAACTGTCTTTAACTGAAAAATTAGTTGTGTACTTTGTCCAGTTTGCATTATTGACCCATTTTCCTATTAATGTGTCAGTTGCTTTGAACCAATCTGTATTGTTAAAAGCGCTATGTGATTTCAATAAGCACAGTGTCATCCCTCTGAAGAGGAATGCGCTACAACAGAGTAAAACATCTATACATTACCTGACTATGGCTGACAGCATCAGCAGCAGAACACACAGCAGGTTTAAAGCCACCGCGAAATGAGTTCTTGGGGGGGGATGGATTTTCAATAAGGCAACAGATGCTGGAACATTAATGCAACAAGATGCAAACCAAATTGGGGAAAATTAGTTTTCTTTAACTTCATTAGACCATGTAAATGAAATGCATCAGAATGTGCATTAGTTGTTGTTGTACATCACATTCTTATAGCTTCACATAATCCACTATGTACTCCAAAGATCATATTTACCACTATTTTTTAAAAGATAAATATATACACTCACAATGAAAGGACTGCCGGGAACCATGACTCCTCCCCAAGCCACAGCAATGGTGTGTTTGGAGAGAGATGAAGGGATGTAGGAGCAGACAAAGACACCAGATTGCTCAGAGGCAACAATAACATCTATACACTCTCAATCTGCTCTCTGTGAAGATGTCAAATCACTCTGAAAATAAAATGGCGTTTAATTACACGGTAAATAAAAATAATATATATATTTCACTGTATTAGCACCTGAGCATACACTTTAATTTCTCCTTCACTAGCTTGCCTGGCATCTACAGTGAATTCAGTTTGAAGGTTCACTATGCAGCCAGTTTGGGAAACACCTGGTCCTTCTACTTTCACCTGAAACCCAACATGCATAACTTATATAATTTCACATCTAATGAAAACATCTCATTTATATAAAATGAAGGGCTGGACACATATCTGTATGATTAATAGGACAGGATATAGGAGTTTACCTGGTCAGGGTGGAAGTCTTTTCTCTAATGTCTGATGGCGGTCATGAAGGGACTGTCCTGGATTTCTTCATCATCACATATCACATGTACAGCATACTCACAGAAATGCATGAGGCAGGAGCCATCATTATGGTCATCACACTCGCAAAAATTCAGCTGGCAAACCCACAGTCCCTCCCTCTAATCCTGGTCCCCATGTCCGGATCTTCTGTGGTTCAGCTTTTGAACCAACATGGACTTTAAATGGGCTGTAATAGAAGAATAAGAAACTTATTCTTTAAATTAAAATTAAATAATGTTTCTCTGCTAACATGTTGAATGAGAGCTAACCTCTTGGCAATGTGCTGACCAACCAAAGGGATGTCCACTGTGTGATCTCCTGCAGCAGTGGGTGTGTATTCACAGGTATATACACCTTCATGCGCGTCCTTCTGTGTGAAAGACACTTCCTTGCCAACTGACAGGAAGGATAACATTTTAGTTAGACCACAGAGGGGTTACACATCTTTATACAGATTATGGAGATTATTTGCTATTACCCACTGGGGTCTCTAATATTGACCTCCAGACTTCCAGGCCCAGCTTTGTGGGTGTCCACCTTAAACTGGGCCAGCTGACCTACTCTAACACACTTGGGCTGCAATCCTCTTCCTGTAGCATGACAGGCTTTGGGTTTAGGCACTGGAAAAAAAAATTGAAAATTAGTTTTTAAACTATATGAGAGGGAGATACAAAAAAGAAAATCAAATTATACCCAAGGTTCTCAAGGTTGTATGTACACATTATGAAAACAACTGGATTTGGGTAACTGACACATAACATGCCAATTACAATCAATTACATGTCATAACAGCATCAAGGTGTTGACCGTAGGAATGAGGTCGCAGGTGCTGCTGATATTGAGCACAACTGCAGGTGTGATATTCCTGTTTTAACAATAAGAAGATAATATTGAGCAACTTACATTTGAGACAATATTTCTAGATACTTCCAAACAAAGCTAAAGCGAATTTATTCCCATTCAAACCAAGAACAATAACTATTGCAATTAGGGTTGCAAAGGGGCGGAACATTTCTAGTGAATTTCCGAACATTTTACAAAACATTTTCCAAAAAGTTTCCAAAAATCCGGAAATACGGAAATGTTCCTCCCCTTTGCAACCCTAACTGCAGTAACTATGTTAGCATCCACACAAATGGACTAATGTTCTGTTCATTATAACAAAAAAAAAGAAAAAAAAAAAAGCAATAAAAAAAAAAAAAAAAGCAACAAAAAAAGTGCTGCAGTTTTGTCATTGTACTAAAGCTGAGCTCTTTAAAGTCAGGTGGATTTTGATTGGCTGTCAATGTTTTTTTATTCATTACAACAACAAAATTCTCATAGAATTAGAAAGATGATCAAAATGTTTCAGTTATAGTTTATATCATGCTTGGTGTGAATTGGTTTGAACACTATAGGTCTGAGCAAAACAAATTAGTAGCGTTTTGTTTTTGAATGAATCAGGATTTTAGAATGAATCCATTAAATGTATACTTTAATGATTCACTCATAACAACAAAGCCCATTTTTATCTCCTTCTGGCATATCAATGTAACCTGCAGAAAGTGTTCTCATCAACAAATGTTTGATTATCATCATGATGCATCTCTTCCCTCTTCATTATTGGTGGCAAAATCAAAAGACTAAACTGCAGTGGCTTATAATGGGCCCGACCTTTCTTTGGCTTGAGTGGAGCTCCAGGTTTGAGTCTGGCTTTGGGTTACCGTCCACTACGGCCTTACTGTCTGTATGGAGACAGTGAAGGTGTGTCTGTTTGTTCTTTGAATTTGGAGACCATCTCTTGGTAACAAAGTTTTTTTTTTTTAATACACCAAATGCTTTTTGTCATTTTAGCTATTATATCCAAACAAGAGAGTTCAGCCAGGAACACTGTTCTGGTCCAGGAAACAGCTAATCGAAGTGCCGTCCCCAAATTTGACACTAGGACACTTTGACTCAAAGCCTGCCCTCCCTAATTAGAGAGAAAAAAAACCCCCAGGAATTTATATGAAAACATGTGGGATCAGCAATTCAGTTCATTATCTGTGAAGACTAAGCTCAACATCTGATAATGTCTTTCTGAAGAAATGCTATTGCGTTTCAGACAACAGGCACAATTTACGTATTGATTTTGCAGCTGACCTTCTTTAAGAGACAAATAAAACTGTTAGTTATACATGTAGATACAATGAAGATGCTAATGACCAGTGTTATTTTTGTATTTTTTATATACTGTAGTTAATATTTTGAATTAGTTTTCATTTTTGTTGATCGTTTTGTCAAAAAAAAATTTTTTTTATATTTTTATTTTCAATAATTAGTAACTTATTTTATTTCAGTCACTTGAGAAAACAACTAATAGATTGTTGTGAACACCTTTTGAAAGAATTCAGGCAGGTTGTAACTCACCTATAGACACCAACTTCACTTTTTCATGATCCAAAAACTCCAGAGCCACCGAAACATTATCTAGCTTGAGCTGTCTGAAGGTGGGTCGCGTGTGGTACTTTCTAAATATCCTCTTATGGCTCAGGACCTCCAGCAGCGAGATAAGGATGAGGCCATCGCTCAGATTGAACTAAAGATCGCTGATCTGCAACTCCACAGACTTCAGCTGTTCGTTGCATCAGCGCGTGAAGGTGTTCTTCTGTATCTTCTTCAATGGTGCATCATCTGCCAGGTTGATTACAGCTGCAGTAACACGATCTTTAAAGTCACCCATGGTTCTCTTTGATCAGTGTGGAGTCCAAAACCTTTTTATAGAACTGCAATATAAGAGCTGTGAAGCATGAAGCTTTCATGTAGCTTCGCTGGTGGTGGGAGTGCCCTACACTCCCCAATCCTGGCCCATAATTATGATCATACAGCGCCTCTGAGAGCTGTTTTTACTCTGACATGAACGGTGTCATCATGCCGCTACCCCACATCGTGCAAAGGAATAATAAAAACAGATTCTAGTTACATCAGTGCTTGAAGAATGTATTTACTAGGAAGACGGGATCAGAAACGGGATCCTCAGGCCTGGGGAATTCAGCTAATTCCCACCTGCAGTCAGATGAAGGTCTGACATCACTGTTGCTGATAACCTTATCACTGGTGACGTTACTCGTCATTTACTCCAGAATAAACTGGGCGTATTATTGCCAGAGCTCTTTTGATCGGGGCACATCCTCATATTTCCCATGCGGTGTCGAGGAGGGATGACTCATTGAGGCGGACTGCATTACACCATGGAAGTGTTTGCCTTTGGCTGCAGGTTTATGACAAACTTGGTTATGGAGCCATCGATTTTGCAGGGGTGCATTTATGTGCCCAGATTTTGTTTTAATTAGTGTATACCGTAAATCGTAATACTTTACAAGGTTATTAGGGCTTGGTATTGATTTCCCAAACTGATTGATTGGATTCAGATTCACAAGCTCTTGATTTGATTAATTTCGGTTACACATGTCCACTTTGCTCTCATAGTCTCACAATAAGAAATATAAGGCAGTATTGCACTAAAAGAACTGCCTTAGATATTAATTTCTGGAATCAGACAACACTGGTCACTTTATGTTTTTTATTCACTAAAAAGAATGGTTCATAAGAGTCATTTGTTGTAAGAAAAAAGGCTAACACTAGTCGCACTCAGTGCAGCCAAGTCTGTGGTTTTCCTGCGGGTTGTTTTTTTTAGCCAGTGGTTTAAAGTGATCTCTCTTATCTTGCTATTTCGAAGGAGGGGACCCCCCACTGAGGGGAAAACCGCATTAAAACCGTGATTGGGCTAGTTCTCAATAGCAATTGGGCTGGTTTTGTTTCTCAGGCTGGCAACCCTGGGCACACTATGTTTTTGATTCACTGAAAAGAACCAACACATAAGAGACATCTGTTTGTGAATCAAACTACAGTGGTCAAATTGCAAATTGCAAGGCCAAATGAAGAAAAAGATATTTCTTGCTATAAAAAGGCCATGTACCATGAAATAACAGCAACAAATAATGTCTGTTACTGCATTAAATGTAACTCAGTATCACAAAATATAATAGCTATTTCTGCGGTAATATGAACTAACACGAATAAACAATAAACACCAGTATATTTATAAATAAAATTAACCTACATTCGCATTTTACAGCATTTGCTATTTAATTGTATAAAATGGTAACAAATTGACCCTACTCTAAAGTTATCGAGATACAATTCAGCTGATATGCATAAATAAATGTATAAAAATTAAACAGGGACTTAATAGGGTTGAACTTCACTCTTGCTTATTTATTGCAATTATCATGTTTGTTAGATCAGGTAGGTTTTCCTTAAATCTCTGTACAAGTAATAAACATGATCAATCATAAACACTCTATTATAGGTCTCTTTCGGACACATTAGCACTCTAATGTCCTAGGTAAACAGTGATTATCATTATCATCATCATCATTAATATGTCAAATCCTTATCACAATAAAGTACAGTGCATAGACTAATCACTAATGGCTTCGTATAAGGTGCAAAGACACATACACATTATTAGCAGATTTAGGCCTTTAAGCCGCAAAACATACGATCAAGTTAAAACTTAACGAACTTCGATGGTTATTACAGTGTGCTTTGCAGTTCTGAATCGGTTCTCATGGAAGAGTTCGTTTAGGGAGGTATAAACATTTGTTTATCTAAGGTTATGTTAAATAAGGCAATTCACTAAGTGTTTGTTTGGCAAAGCAACAGTGTTCAATAAAATACCTGTTATTAGTCAGATACTTCAAAATGCAATGCATACAGAATCTCAATAAAAAAAAAAAAAATCTATTACATATGGTGCAAATGAGAGAATGTTGTGACACACATTATTATTCTAAGGCCTTCAATACTTGAGTAAGAAGTTGCATTTAAACACTCGTTACTCAAACTAACACCACACAGACTACAAGGATACAAATGTCAACAAGTCTGAGGAACATATACTTGGTATGCATGTCATGGTGCGTGTGTTTGTTACTGGTTCATCATGTTCCTTTTGAGGTCTTTGAAAGCAAATACCCCGTCACGGCAATGGTCACAGCAGCGACGGGCATCCACCTGATCCATTTTCCCTGCAAGAACAAACATACAGATCACATCATCTGTAGTACCACATCGCCTATCAGAACATGTTTACAATAAGGGATGCACATGAGCCGAGACGGGGACACAAAAGCCACAAGGACATGATGCGGAGAAACTGAGGTCAGGACACACAAGACGAGGACAGCAGAAGACGTATGGTGGAGGACAAAGAGAGCCGGGATGCCTCAGAGCTACGCTGGAAAACTACAACCTACAAAATGCATTTGATTCATTAGAAACACTTGTTAGTGAGCGTCTTATAATACAAAGCGGACCTGTAGTAGGAAAACAGAAGCATTTTGCGGACAGTATTTCTTAGCTTAAGCTGAGAGAATTGTTTAGTGGTCATGCATAGCCCTGAGGATGATAGATGCTTAAGCAGAGGAATGAGACGGGACAGGAGCACTGAGTACCTTTCTACCACAATGGGCCCAAGCACCAAAACAGCAAAGCCAGGACAAGGCCGATGGCTACGGCTAGGATGGGCTGCAATAAAGACAGCTAAAGGAGGGAAGGGAGGGATATTACTGAATGATTGGCTTGTGTTTATGTGCGCTATTACTGGACTGGTGAATTTAACTGTCATCAAGGTAAGGAAATCAAAAGGTGAAGTGTGCAATTGTTTCATAGTTAAAACTCTTCCCCTTTTCCAGTTTAATGTGCAGAGACCATGCAGATGTTTGATTAAACGTGACACGTCAAGTTAGGGCCACACTGAGTTAGTTCTGGAATTGTCTCGTCGCTTTTATTATATGTTTTGATTTTTATAAATAAAAATCATAATTAAAATCTTATTTCTATAGGATATTAATTTAATTGAACAAAAACATTACAGAATCTCAGTGAGTTCCGGAGTAGTAAATTAAAATAAAATAAAATACAATAAAATAAAAGGGTGTTTCCCTGCCTAAAAGCTCCAGCACCCCTGTGACCATAAACATAGGACAAGCAGTTTGGAGAATGGATGCAAAATAAAAATAAATCCTCGTTTTTGTTTTGGTGATGGTAATATTCCACATGTATTTTATGTTGTCACATGGAATTGTTGGGGGGATTTATTTACTCTATGTCAATTTTTATAGAAGTATTTGGGGAAACCTGTTTGGAAACAGTCTGCAAATCAGTTTGGTGTCATTGTTGGCCACAGAAATTACATACTTCACCTTTAGGCTATATAAAATCTTTAAACTATAAGAAGTACATTGTCAAACAAATTACGCTATGTTTTTCAGTGCTGATTTCAAGGACTAAACAATGCAATATGCGCTCTTTCCTCTTGAACTGTCCCTATTGTCAGTGCCCCTGTTGTTGAACATCAGCCTTACGTGGATTGAACACTCACATGGTTTTCTTTGTCCTGCAGAAGACTCAGGCGCTCTTTGCTCTGCTGCAGCTCCAGACTGAAGGAGCGTTTCTCCTCCTCTGCATTCTCATACTTCTCCCTGAGGTCTGACAGCTCTGCCTGGATCTCCTCATACTAAGAGCGAAAAAGAGAAAGAGAGAGTAGGAATCTTTCACAAGGAGCAATCAGCCTAGTCGATAACAAACTCTCTCTCACCCCCCCCACCCCCCCCACACCAACTCTCACACAACACTCCACACCCACACAACCACTCACACCTCTCACACACACAACATATCTCACACACTCACCACACTCACACACACTCACACTCTCTCTCACACACACACACTCTCACACACACACACTCTCACACACACACACTCTCACACACACACACTCTCACACACACACACACACACACACTCCGTGTGTCCAGGGGCCAGGTCTTTTTTTCGGAGCAGAGCTCTTTTGTGACGTGCCTGCTAATGAGTCTCAGCTCTACGTTCTTTCTTTCTCAACTACGATGGGAATAACCTCTTTCTGCAATTCTTTGATCCTGCTATTGCTTTGCTCCAGCTGGCTGGTGGCTCTCTGGTGTTCCTCCTGCAGGACACTCAGCCGTTTTTCCAGGTCTACCTGCGTCTTCTCCAGGGTCTTGAGCATGTTGCTCAGGCTTGTGTTCTGTTTCTTGGAGCTGTGGGCAGAATGCAGGTTCAGATTCCAGAGAAATTACATCGTCATTACATCAAAAGTCTGCAAAAAGAGCTTTTCTCCTATTTAAAGGTAAAATGTAGGGCTGGGTATTGATACATTTCATGATTTGATTAAATTCTTCATATCTGTTTTGATTCCATTCTTGATTTGGTTCAAGTCGAGGCCAAATTCAATTGCTATTTATTTTTAGATGAAATAATCAACAGTCAAATAAAAACTAGATTTCATATAAACATTTAAATTGCACATAAGGCCGTTTTTATATAAACTTTTGAATGATATGACTGTTTCTACTCCAATTTGTTAAAATACAAACATTTAAACAGTGGCTTTTTTTCCCCCCATGACAGATTTATCCAAACACAAATTGCTAAAGTGATTTATGACACTACATTAAAGAGCATCAAAACGACATTTGTTTAATTATTGTGGTACAACTGACAGAATTTAAGAGCTGAACTTTGTTTTATATTAAAAGTAAAGTGCAAAGCTTATTGAGATTATTGGATAGGAGGCAGCTTAAACTAAAAGGCTGAATGGTTAATCAAAATGAGAACCCAGCCATAGTGAAGTGTCATTTTTTCCATGTTTAAAAACTTTCTCCTATCCCATTTTAATATCTGATGAGAAGTAAACCTATACAAATAATTCAACCAAAAATGAATATTCTGACATTCTTCACTCATCCTCAACCTGTATGTTATATTTTCCCATGCAACAAAAATTGCATTTTTCAGGTTTCAAACAAAACAAAAAAAAAACCACAAAAAAAGTAGTCATGATAAGTCATGGGGTTAATGACTTCAACCATGCAGTTATTTTTGTAGTGCAACCCTAAGACATGTCACACATCAACCTGAGGGTGAATAAATAGACAGAATTATCATTTTTGGGTGAACGATCCCTTTCATTTCCCTAAGAAGTTTAATCATTGTGGCTCTACAAAAATGTGTGTCTTTGAACATGTCAACACTGACTCAACTAACACTCACTGAGTTTAGAGTGGGAATCTGTTTGAACAGTCGATTTTAAAACAGTTTGCAATTACATGTGGTGCTTTCAGTGGCATGGAAATGACACTGTATATGATACCGCATAGGACAGACCTGTCCAGCTCTTTCTCCAGCTGCTGCTGTTTCTTCAGCAGCTGTTCTTTCTCTGAGCGCAGGGTGCTGCTCTCACTCTGCAGGCTGATCTTCTCTTTCTGCTGTTTATCAGCCAGCTGCTCTCTCTCTGACCTCAGAGATGCACACTCCCTCCTCACACTCTCACAGTCCTTCTGCAGCCGCTCCAGCTCGCTTGCTGCATCACACACACAATTAAAAACATACCCAAAGACATGCACACAAACGCACAAAACACACACACACACACACATGACTCACAACGCTACTCTGTTACATAACGGTGGAAGTGATGTGAGAAAGCGAAGTCATTTCTGCAAATATCTATCGGATCACTGCAAACACTGCTGTGATTGTTGTTGGATGAACCTAGGGCTTGATTTGTAACCTCCACCAACACATTATATCATTCATCATTCTGAGAAGGGAGGACAAATTCCCCAAAAAGATTATGAATGTGCAGAAGACATAAAATAACCTTAATTTAACTGGTACAAAATACAGACATTTTGCCTGATGAGGCTGTGTTTTTTATTAATTATTTCTTCTTTTTTTTTTCAGTGAAATCTTTTTTTTTCTGATTCATCTTTATCCTGGTAAAAATAATACTTTCAACATTATGATAATAATTCAAACATTATTGGGTAATCATCATCAGCATTATTATTATTATTATTATTAAAAGCTCAAATTTGATATTGAATTGAAGTTGACAATTCTTATTTTTAATTTGGAAAGTACAGCTGTTATTATTACCATCAATATTATTATCAAAAGCACAGAAAACTGATTTGTTAATGCTAATTTGAAAAAAAAAAATTAAAGTATGGTTATATTATTATTATTATGATGATTATGATGAAAATGATGATGGTGGTGATGAGGATTATTAATAATTATTAAATCGAATATTCATATTAATGTGGAAGCGTAAATATAGATGAATTTGCATTTAGGTTTAGCACAATACATGGATGAGAAATGTTGATGTTCTCACATGATTTCATGATTTAAGACGTAGCCTTAAAATACTATAGGCCAATCCAATCATCTGTGAGGATAGTGGTCTGTGGGGTTGTGGGTACCTTGCTGTTTGGCAGCTCTGTCTCTCTGCTGGTTCTGCTGCTGGTGACTAGCCTGTACACCATCAAGCTCACACTCGTACTTGTTTGCAGCCAACTGCCATTTCTCCAGCTCGGAAGTTAGCGTTGCTAGGTTCCCCTTCAGCGCGTTGACCTCATGCTCTCTCTCAGCTGCCGTTTTCGCCATAGTGCGGCGCAACACCTGCACATCCTCCTCAGCTGCGTGCGCTTCCTGACGCAAGCTGAAGATTGTGCTGTCCTTCTGATCCCTGAGATCCTCCATATTTTCCTGCAGCTTCTGCAGCTGAGCTGAATGCACATGTAGACACAAAGACCATTTGGTATAATACATTGGGTTGGATAGTAAACTAACAAGATAGACACACCCTCCTTGACTTACTCTGTAAGACCTTTATCTGTTTTGCTGACTCTTCCGCCTGCTGCTTATTGCCTCTTTTCTCCTCCTCCAACAGACCTGTAATACACAGCACAAGTCATTAGGGGGACCTGTCGAGCATGACTGCCTTCCAAATAAATTTAAAATGTTCACAAGCTTATATAAATATCCATAATAATTAATAATTCCAAATAATATTAATAATAATATTTAATTGTTAATATGAAATCTTTATAATTTTTTAATAGCGAGATATTTAAAACAAATAAATAATAAGGCATTTTATATAAATAAAAATATATACAGCATAGTTAGGCAAAGGTGAGCACTGATCTAGAATCAGTATTTGTCGCTCATATTTAAATTCTAATTCATATTCAAATGAGAGTAATTTTTGTGCACTTAGGGCAACTGAACACCCTGAAGTTTCAAAATCATTCTGATGGCTCACTTCTAATAAGGCGAATGGCTTCCGTTTCTTTCCCACGCTCCCCCTTAAACGTCTGTTCTGATAGTACGTAAGTTTAGTGAAAGGGCGGATTGCTTTACGGCAGCAATAAATGCACGAGTACAGCTATCCACTGTAATTCAACAAAGATATGTTTACAACAGTGAATTCCACTCTCTCAAAGTCACAAGAATACACACAACTATGTAGAGTTGCTTTAAAGGCCCTCTTTTACCTTGGAGTTCAATACACTTGTGTTTGCCCGAATTGGCCTGTTCATTGGCCTCCTGCAGTTCCTGGTTCAACCGCTGGATGACCTTCTCATACTCACTGGCCTCCACAGTGCTCCTGCTCAGCTCATCTGGAGAAATGATTACACATCCACTGCTGATGACATCTAATGGGAACTATTACATGCATAATTAGACACTATTATGGCGCTCTGCTGTCAGAGAATCACTCTTTCATCAACAGTTAATGGGTGATCTGTGTCTTTATCTCTGTATCAGCATCAATAAGTTGCATTTCAACTTTGCCGGATTGTTCTGCCCTTTGACAAAGTGCAAACCCTGTCCAAAGGTTAATTAAGTCAGAATGAATCGCATGGTAATTTCCCTGGAGGTCAGAAAATGGGCCTATTCCATGAATTAATAACTTGACTCCGAATAGATCTATCCTAAAAGCATAATGTCATCAGTAGGATTTAAACTGGGATCTGCAAGAAGGATAGCTGGGGTTTTAATAAAGCTGCCATTTGACTGAAAAGTTTTAAAGGGGTCCTATTATGCTCTTTTACAATGTCTTGAATTTGTTTTGGGGGTGTACTAGAACATGCTCTCATGCTTGGTGGTTCAAAAAATGCAATATATTATTTTTTACATAATTTACATTATTACAATACCTTTCTCCCCATCCTGGCACAAACGGCTCGATTAGTTCCGGGTTTGATGAAGGCCCGCCTTCCGAAAAAACGAAATGTGATGTGATTGGTTAGCTGTCCCAGTGCGTTGTGATTGGCGAACAGCTTAGACGGTGTTTCAGTACTGCCCCGCCCCTTGCCAAAGCAGCAAGTTTCCATCTGCTCCGGTTTAGTTATTATATTTAGTCAATATTACCATATCAATTTGCGCCGGATTCAGACCCAGAGAATATTGAACAAGAGGATCGTGCAGAACCTTTGCACGCACGGATATTGCAAGACATATTAGAGTGGTAACTAGGGATGCACCGAATGTTCTTAACCGAAATTACCGGAAATCAAACGCTGTAGTCCAAACGAGCCATTCGTTGTAGTTCATGAAAAGGGATTTTTAAAAAACAAAATATCTCCCTTTGGAGTGGACTTTGAGATTTGTAAGTTTGAAGATCATTTTCATGCCCAAACGCACACACTACACACTGACTAAAATTCAAAAAGTGAAAAAGCATAATAGGACCCCTTTAAAGTTCTAATGTATTACAGTGCCATTTCATAATGAATCGGAAAGTTTTCAAACTGCTATAAAACATTAATGAAGATTTTCAACTGATGCATTGCTCTGCAAATGTCACGTTTAGTGGCTGCAATTTAGCTAGTTTGCTTAAACTTAGAAACAAACCTGCTCCTCTTCCTCTAAATATGGGTTGCTGAAAACCAGGCCATCTTATCAAATGTTCCAGAAAGATATGACCTCATCTTATAAACTCAAGGGTGTATACCATACATGGCCATATCATTGCAATCAGAGAGATGTAATTCCAGAAAATTTAACTTCACATGCCAAAGCGTGACTAAGCTAAAATACCGAAGCCTGTGTAGGCCAAACACAACTGCCAGAGCAGAGAGGACGGAGGCATTAACATTTCATGAGGTATTGCGGTGGGCAATGTTCATCGATGCCATTCTACATCAAGAACTCAATCTCTCAGCAGGGTACAAGGACACATAGGAACGCTCTGGCCTAATTTACTTTTGAGTCTGTGGAGGAGAAAGATAGACATACCGACAGAAAGACAAAGTCAGACGGACATAATTTCCTCCATGATTAAAGTATTAGCACAGACTAGAAAACCGTTCCAGCCAAAACCATTCCATTGCAACCAATGACAAGAAAATTCCACCATGCATGATTAAATTGGGCATAATAAAATGTTTTTTGTAAAACTACTTGTTCGGAACAAAAGGTTTTATTCATTGCACTGAACTACTGAAGAGCACTGCAACACACAGTTATAGCCATATAAAACGCATATCTTACAGAAATGTCACTTACACTAAATTTGAATACATTTTATTCCCCTCTCTATCTGTCTTTTTTCCATGTTAAAAATGCATAATAAAAATAATTAATGCAATATTTAAAAAAAAAAAAAACATCACAAAGATTTAATCCAATTCTGCTCAAAAATAACTGAATTGACAGTCAATCTATATTTTAGCCCCACAGTACTTTGACATACTGCAAGTAAATTAAAAAAAGAATATAAAAAAAACAAGGTTTATTATCCTATAAATGATTGCCTAATGGAACAGTAAAGCACTATAGTTTGGTTCGAAACACTTCAGAAACTACAGAAACTCAAGTGCAGTAATGTGACTTTACCTTTGATCAGAGACACTTTATTAACAGGATCTTTCAGCTTCTGTTCCTCCATTGTTCCCCCCACTGTAACAGAGCACGGGAGCCAATATGTTAATGTTACTGTAAAATATTAACTTAGCTATTTAAAAAAAAAAAATTCTCAGCAATTGGCTTAAATAGTAAAGGCATTAATTACACAGTTCCAGGTGATGCCAATTATAACTCAGCTAGTTAATGAGGCGGAAAACGAAAATAATCACAGTTTTCCAAAATGGCAACAGATTTGTAATGACAAACACAAGTCTTCATCTTTTCCAGTTTTAAACGTCAAATTATAGCTCACATTCAAAGCATAACGTCATGCCAGTTATGTAATACAGCTTAGCGTCGTTGTATCAATTAAGAGGATTACTCATCACCTTCGCTTCGCTTCGCTTCAGTCTGAGGACTATAAACAGACGCCGTTACCTGAAGACTCGCGATGTCACGTTAGCCCGTGCCGAAACAGAGCCGCAGTATTCAGGCTTCTTTAACGATCGATTCCGGTGATGAGAACTGGACGAGTCCATTCTGAAGCGCGGGGGGCATCGACGCATCGACATATAGTGTCTGGGGGTTCACCTGACAAAACCAGGCAGTAAAACGCTTGGGTGGAAAAAGACTACGATATAGAAGCGCTGCTAAAGTATATTGTACTCTGAGGGGTCGTTTTCTTTGTGGAAATTGTTTGCATGCGTCGTCATTTGACGCCCCCCTGGTGGTGATGGTCTGGAGGTCTCGCTCACATCATGGGCGCACAAGAGTCCTGAGGCATCTAAAGAGGCTGCAGCTGCATAGTAGAATACACTAAGGCCCATTGTTTCCCACATTAGGGCGTCTCTTATGTAAAAACGGTTGACAATAGTGGTCGTGCGTGCTTGTATCAATGCCAAATGCCAACCAAAGCACTGTGATTTTATAAATTATATTATTGCGTGTCAAGATGTCGATCACGTGACACGTCAAAGTGCTCCGATCATTTGAAGATGGCTAGTTTATAGTAAACATGCAAAATACACCGCTGATCCTCAACAAATACATGCATTTCTTGCTAGCAGTGGTTTATAGTCACATGTTTATTTAATATTTTAGAGGGTATCCAAATGTAAACAACCCTGATTTTGAGTGCTAGGGGAAAAGGATGAAGTTATTATTTTGAATTAATCTCTTTCACATGTTTCACATATGTTTGGGTGCTTCTGCTTCCATTTTCTCAGATAACTGTAGTAGATTGGCTATTGACTGAAATGGATCAACACCAAATTTAAAAAAGTGTGTGACCTTATTATATTATTTATAAATATTTATAAATCTAGCATTTAAGGCTACAGAATGGTTTCAGATCTATTGAACTGTCTGTAAAAATATAGATAGAGGAGGATGTGATGGAGGATGGATGCTGGATAGATAGATAGCTAGATAGATAGATAGATAGATAGTAGATAGATAGATAGATAGATAGATAGATAGAGATGGATGGATGGATGATAGATAGATAGATAGATAGATAGATAGATAGATAGAATCAGACAGATAGATGATAGATAGATAGAGAGATAGATATATGATAGATAGATAGATAGATAGATAGATGATAGATAGATAGATACCAGATAGATAGATAGATAGATAGATAGATAGATAGATAGATAGATAGATAGATAGATAGATAGATAGATAGATAGATAGATAGATAGATAGATAGATAGATAGATAGATAGATAGATAGAGATGGATGGATGTATGATAGATAGATAGATAGATAGATAGATAGATAGATAGATAGATAGATAGATAGATAGATAGATAGATGGATGGATGGATGGATGGATGGATGGATGGATGGATGGATAGATAGATAGATAGGAAGTCTCACATTATTTTAACAAAACTTTTATTCTTGAATCTTCACATAAATTACATATTGCTATTTACCTACCTTATAGAAAATCTGTGCAATCTTGTTGCGCATTTTGCATAATTTATCTGAACAGAACATTAGATGTACACTCTATAACAACATATAATTTCACATTAGACATATGCATTGCATTTCTAGTGCCATCCCTTTAAATCTCTTTATGAAATAATTATGTTTTCTCCTTCAGGCTGACTTATGCTGACTAATCTTTGCAAAGCAACTGATATGGATATGGAGTTCGCCATCCTCAGATGAAGACTGAAAGGGTTTGTATGGATCTTTCCTTTGTTGTCATGGCGACAGAGCAAACCTGTCTCATTCATTGTTCTTGCCCACGTAAGTGCTGACTGCACAAGAGAAAAATCAGATCACCAGTGGAGAATATCACTCACCTTGAAGTGACCTTGTCCGGTGCCATCACTATAACCTTGAATCCTTGAAAGGGATGAGTCATGGTCATAAATCCCTGAGATATACGCATGTGGAGCTTGTAATAATAACAAAATAATCCAAGATTTGCATCTAAAAATGGGTCTCAGGTGCCTGAATAATTCAGTGTTTTGTAGGCTAGATTAAGATTAGACAATTTCTCTATCGTTTCCATACTCTAATACTTACACTGAATATTTTTATATTCAATATTAAATAAGTGAAGTTTTTTTAGCATGTAATAAGGTGGTGTGTTTACAGTACATACATGCCCAGCCAGCACATAACCGACCTTAAACCCTGATGAATGTTAGTTGTTGTTTCAATGTTGAAAACAAATGGAAACAACATTTAATGCATACTGGTTTTAAAAAGGTTAACGAAATACTTATAAATCAATGTTGAAATTTGAACAAGATTTATACGTTGAATCAACATACAAAAGAAATACCTTTTTAATTATTATAATGATAATTATTATCTTACTATATTTTGATCATAAGGCTTCTTCAAAAATCTAATTTTCATCATTATTAATAGGGATCTACAGCCTTTGCCCAAATGCAGATGAAAGTGAAGTGTTGGGGTTTATTTTGTGATAATGACCTGATTGTACATGATCCCAATTATTACATTGCTACTGCCAAAAAAGTGGACGATGAAATATTGATTTGAGAATTATTTTATAATTTTATCTTTATATTATCTTGATGCTTCCACTGACAAAAATGGTCCAATACAATGTACAAAATAATCAGCCAAGCAACAAGACAAACACTGTAACAACAGTAATATTAATACTATCGTCCTCTGAGGTCATTTTCACTACAGTTTATAACTGAATAGTTGTGTTCGTATGTAACAAGAGTTTGCTGAGTGATATGAGAAATATAATAGTAGCCATGGACGACGTATTGACCAATCAGAGTATACCAGAGCGCCGTGGAATAAAAGTAAATAATTAAGGAATAAACCATTAGAAAGTAGCACTCAGCCATGACTAAACCAACACAATATTGTTTGTATATGCATCACAAAGCCAGACTAAAGCCAGCTGTGAGGCTTTTACACCCTGCAGGAAAACACACGCTGTGCTGTGAGAGTCAGAGACGCAGAAAGTAGTGCATGTGTGAGTAAAGTTCGTTTCGAAGGCAGACAGGTAAACTGTCCCGTTAAGAGGGCAGCACTGCAGGCTCCTGCTGAGAAGTGTGAGAGGAGAGCAGATGGCAGAAAGGGCAGGAAAAAATCAGACCGAAGGGGGTTGCTGCTTTTTCACCACAAAAAAACAGGGCCGTAGCAGACAGCCAGCATGAGGTGGGCTCGAAAGACAGCGGTGATCCCTACAGCAGCAGTCTGCGTGGGCACGACCACTAAGATTACCGTATTAGAGAACAATACAGAAAAGGCATGCAACATTTTTCTACCATTGAAGATATAAAGTATGATGCACTGTTTTGATCTGATCACTGTTTATTGTTCAGACTGAATTGACGATGTTCAGGAAACTTCTTGTGCACTTCAGTGTGTATGACCATCATTCAAATGAACACATTACACATTGCTACCTCCAATATCAGACGTGCCATGGTAGAGGTTTATCTCTAGTCATTGTCATGCTGCAGGTTATTGTGATAATGAGTTACTGATGTTATAATTGTAGATATAGAGGTATACTGATTATGATACTGAGGGTATTAAACACTTACATGAATAATTGTACAGCATTCCTTCAGCATTACCTCACTATAGTTATACTGTCTGTACTATAAATTCTCAAGGGGTGCTAAATTCATCTATTAGTCCTAATATATTCCACCTGAAAAGGGACGGCATAGCAATTATGAGATCATATAAAAAAAATTCTGTGCAATATATCGGTTTCCGAAGCTTTAAAAAAGTATTTTTTCTTGCTATACGCTTTATGCACTTAATATTTATAGATTTGAAGGTGCTTAATACCGGAAGTTTGTTAATTACTAAAACAGCAGTTGAATCTAGATTTATATGAATATCTAGCTGATCATTTAAAGCCAATGAGTATATTTATGGAATTCCTGAATCGACATTGTATAGTTCTGGAATACATAAATAGTATTAAGCACTGTACATTTTATGGTTTGTTTTGTATGTTTCGTATTCACATTATTACTGTCAAGTTACCAATCAACGCTGACAAACAGTTTTGCACCACTTTGGCAGTCATAAAACAGTTCTTGTAATTGGCAGATCAGTCTGCAGACTCCATTCCAGATGAATGAGATGGTGATTTATGAAGTACTGTAAATAGAAAAAACCCAGAAGACTTCCATATCAGGCCACAGTCATTTCTGTTTCACAGTCTTTTCTCTTCAGCCACCACCACATTGTCAATTTGTATATTTCTAACCACATTACTTGTCTCCAGTCAGAGAAGTGCTTTGAAAAGTCTGCCATAATGGTGGTCTATTAAAAGGCAATCTCACATTTTTTTGTCCCCATTTCATAGGCTTCCCAGTCCTGGTCCTGGAAAGCCGTGATCTGTCCAGGCTTGGCTCCAGCCTGGGTTTTAACACCTGATTGATCAGGTAATCTCATCCTCTGACTGTAAGAAGTTAGGTTAAGACAGTGATAAAGAGAGGATGTAGTGTCAGACAGGAGGAAGACCAAGAGGACAACGCAGCCATCCAGAATCAGAACTAGCAATCCTTTCCATGCTGGTCTTTTGCTGGTTTTACAGCACTGTCATCGCTCCTCACACGCTGTTCTTGTCTGGGAGCTCGGCCTCGGGGGTGCGGGGGAAGTAGACGGTGGTCTTGTGCTCTTCATAACGGTCAATGTGCTTGAGGTGGACGACCATGTGCAGGGCGTAGGCCAACACCAGCAGCAGAATTAGAGAGGTGATCAGGCCCATCAAGATTGCTGGAGTGAAGAAGGTTGCACAGTCGCTTGCTGAAGCAAACTTGTTGGACTGGACATTAAAAGCCTGGATCTGGGGGAAAAGAAATAGAAAATAAATGTTTTCTGTCTGAGATACTGTAGTTAAAAATATAAAATACATTTCTTTCAATTAATTGCTGTAGCTGAGGCAGTAAAGCATGGAACTGAAAAAAGTGTTTACCTTGAATGCAATGTAAGTCACTTTAGATAAAAACATCTGCCAACTGCATAACGCGTTTCAGGATAAATAGCAGCCGGCAAATATCAATGACAATTATGCTTAATAAATCGAGAGAATAGGAAATCGTGATCATGATTAAAATACACTTAACTGACTTGATCTGGATAATGACACTATTGTTTTTTAGAGCTGCTTTACAGCAGAATATGAACTGCCTCCATAGTTCAGTTCCAGTAATTGTTCCCTGCTATTTTTTCTGTTTTTTCTCCCATCCCTCACCCCCCTGCTTTGACACATTCTGAACTGTATGAAGTGTTATAATAGAAATAAGGGTTACTTGATTAATAAATAAATGTAAATTTTATTGGGTACTTAAACATGAACTAGACCCGTGTATGTTGACTGATGTATAAGAAAAGGGTAAGTCAACGAAAAAAGAAAAAGGGTTGGGTGGAAACATAGTAAAAACAATTTATTTTTGATCCGGGAGAAAAATTTAGGTGCATCATATGTAGCAGGTTAGGGTGAATGGTCTTATATGATATGTGGGTCGTTGATCAATAGGAAGTGCGATTTAGTTTTTGTGGTACTGTCCTGGGAATAGTCAAAAGTACGTTAGTAAAACAGCCTCGGCATGAGACACGAGAAAGGTGCAAACTGACATACGCAAAGGATGGCGTCAACCCATCTTGCTGGGTTTTTGTAAATCTTTTTTTCCCATGCCATGTCAAATTAATTGCAACAATGCTATGTGAACACAGTTATACACTCTTAAAAATAAAAGTTTGCAAAGCGATGGCATAGAATAACCAATTTTGATACCAGTGATGGTTTTTCATGGAACCATTTTTTTTAGCATTTACTATAAATATATTCAAAGTAATTTTCAAATAAGTAATACTGAACTTTAGTAAACTTCTGATAACACTCAAGCACATTTTGTGGCAGCTACCTGAAAATCTGTGAATGTGATGTGCCAGTTTGCCGAGCTGTCAGTGTGGGAGCTGGGTACCAATAGGGTGTCATATTTCTGTAAGCTGCTGACATGCTGGCAGTGGTAAGAATAGGTGGCAGGGGCATAGACCTCCGTGGCATTGAACGTGGCCTCATGAGTCCAGTTGTAGTGGATGTGAACGCTGTCCAGAGTGAACCAGTTCTGGCCTACTGATTCATAATATGTGTTGGACATCTGAAGCCTTCAGAAAACAGACAAGAGGAAGTAATTAACAACTGAATGTAATTATCAGTCGGTGAGGTTTTGTGCAAGCATCTGACGGATACGTCGAGAAGATAAAGAGTGTTTACCTGATGACAAGTCCCCTGATGTCTTCCACATCACCCAAATGTAAAGACAGCCTATAAAAATGTAAGACTCTCATCAGTACAACAACAAAAAAACTATATATACATGCATAAACCACCAAATTTTTGCGATTTTATTATGTTTTTGAAAGAAGTTTCTTATGCTCACCAAGGTTGCATTTATTTGATCAAAAATACAGTAAAAAAATATTATGAATATTATTATAATTTAAAATAAGTTTTAACTATTAAAATGTAATTGTAACATTGAAAACAGTTATACTATATTACTATTTTTATGTAATATTTTAGTGGAAATGTGTTAAAGTTCAAAAGAACAGCATTTATTTGAAATATAGAATATTTTGTAACATTATAAATGTATTTATTGTCACTTTTGATCAATGTAATGCATCCTTGCTGATTAAAAATATTAATTTCTTTTATAACAAATAATGAATGAGTGTTCACCATACTAAAATTTTTTTTAAAAAACAGCTTCTGTTTTATTATTCCGAATTCAAAAATATATATTTGTTTTCTCTTAAATAAATGCTACTTGGTTCAATATTTAGTTTAATACTTTGTTATAAAACTAAAATCTATTTTAATATATAACATAATGGCTAAGTGTCCAAATACTTTTTGGGGCCACTTTATAAAATTCAAAATCTACAAATATATAATCATTAACTTAAAACTATACTATTCTAACTAGTAAATAAGACAGCTGCAATACATACATGATACTGAATTTATGGCAGGAAGAATTTTTTTTACATACGTGGCCTTCTCCTTTGTACAAACAGAGCCTTTGGTGTCTACTTGTGCACTGGGTCCAAATACCCTCTCTGTGAGGTCCAGGAAAGTGTTGTTTCTGTATCGAATAGCCAGTCTCTTCGCTTTGAAAAGGATGCATATCTTGCCGTTGTAAGCTACAGTCAGTGGGGAGTAGGGTCCAGAGCTGATAGACTGTAGTAACTTCCGCTTGGTTCTGGGCTGGGCATGCAGGTGCCATCCAAAAGGCTGTTTGAAAATGATAACAGGAAAAACTGGGCAACGATGTATGGAACAAGTGCATTATTGATGGGTTTTACAGAAGAAAACACTCAGGGTTCAGACAGTAGATATGACAGATATTCCCTGGCCCACAAATGCTTTTTTCCTCATAATACGCTATTTTTAAAACTGTCACTGTGTTATGGGTCTTGTAGGATGCTGGATGAATTAAGGCAGAGATGTTGCTTACGGAAGCCAAGGTCACATTGACTATCAGGGAAAATGCAATACCTGCAGTATTCTTCTGAGTGGATTTTCAGCTGCAGGCGAATAACTCTCCTCGTGTGAGGCACTTGGACTCTCAACATGTTCTCCATCTGCATCACAAAATGTTGAAATAGGACAATGGGGGAGATGGCTTGGTGAGTTCTTTCAGCACAGTAAATCGCTGCTTTACTTTTAAGCACATAAAGTGAATATACTAGAATAAATAGCTTTCATTTCTGCAGTATGAAAGTGAAATTCAAAAAGACAAATATAAATCTAGAAATAAAACTTATAGAATGTTACAATCAGTGCAATATACAATATAACCACAATGGTATAGTTTAATTCAGTTTGAGATTAAATAATATTCAATTTGCATTAGCTTTTGATAAACTTAAATAAAGCCTCAGTTTTTAATCTCCCATGATACAACAGTAAGTATCAGTTTGATTGGTGGTGGGGATTTTTCAGTGACTCTTTCAGCAGGTTGTGAATTGAAGTGATTCATTTAGGCATTTTCAGACAACTGATTAGTTAAAAAATACTGTTTTTAGTGAGTGAGTCATTGAATTGTTCACTCAACCGATTTGTTCAAAACACATTTAGGAACAAACTACACTGCTGTGTGTTATTTAATGACATGTAATGTTTGATTCTGCTGTGGCTTTGTTTCGAACCATTTTCGCTGGTGGAGCAAAAATAATTAACTTAAAATACAATGTCTAAACTGTAAGTTCCCTTATGGAAAAAGTCTTGTTTATTGAAATGTAGCACAAAACTGTTTCATTCAACCTGGCGTCACACACAATTCTCAGCGTAACGCAAATAAATAGATAAACACAAGTATGACCTTATACTGTACTGTTATGCACAAAAATGAGCCAGCAGAAAATGATATTATTACATTTAAAAGAAGCTGGAAAGGTAAACAAATAATGCAAGCAAACCTAAAAAGCATAACTGCCATTAAAGTAATAGATACTGACCTGTTCTAATTCTCACAGCTTGATATGGTGGGACCTCCGAGCTGTAATGGAAAAACAAAGCAAAACAAAAAGGGGGGTTGATCTCTTTATGTCAGGCTGTGGCCTACTTATCAACATCTAAGACAGATTTCCCATAGATCCACTCATCTTGATGAAGCAGTGATGCATGACCACAAGTCTGACATCTTCAGTCCAGATTAGTGTCTCAAAAGAAGACAAGACATTTAGTCGAATGCCATGATTCTCACGTGCTTAGCACCTTGAGCCCATCAACAAAGTGGGGGCTGAAAAAGACTTAATGGCACCTTGCGTGTATGTACGCACATGTATATTTATCTCGTGCCACCTCATCCCTCTCGCTTGAACTTGCAGGATTATCCTAAAATGGATCATTTATACGTCTAATCACAGAGATAATGAGCTTGCAGACGATCTCCTAAAACCTTATTAACAATCTGCTGGCCTATCTGAGAGAAGGTTTCCTGCTGTGCGAATGTGTTGACATCCAGGACTAGGCCTAGATTAAGGCCTGTTCACCTGCAACAAAGTCAGGTAGGGTGTGATGAGAGCGCATGCGAGCATCATATGACCCTGGTTCACTCTCTTAGTTTCAGTCTCTTATGTCCACCCGTTCGTCCACCCCACCTCCTTTACACGGGCCTTTAATGCTTTAAGCCAGGGCTGTCCAAACTAGGTCCTGGAGGGACGGTGACCTGCATGGTTTAGCTCCAACTTGTCTCAACACACCTGACTGGAAGATTCTATGCCTAGTAAGAGCTTGATTAGCTGGTTCAGGTTGTTTAATTGGTGTTGGAGCTAAACGCTGCAGGACAACCATTCCCTCCAGTACCGGTTGGCAGCCCTGGCTTAGAGCTTTGTGATTATACAAGAGATTAAAAAATACAGCAAAACATGAGGGGAAAATAAACAGATTACCGCATGGAGCATTTAAGTTCATTCAGTTCCTAAGCACGATATGAGCACTGAATCAACAGCGACGTAGCATATTGAGTCATAAAACCGCTATAATCCAATCAAGGTGACAATACGGCACAAATGCAGGTGTGAAAATAAAAAAAATGACATATGAAGAGCTTTAGAGCTACATTTGTACAGTTTTTTTCTTCTCTCTGCCTAGTTTTGCTAAAAAAAAATCTAATCCAAAACAATGTAAGAACAGAAATGACATATAAAAATCATTTATATTAGTAGCTCTAGAACTACTTTTGTACCATTGTTTCTTCTTTCTGGGTAGTTCTGCTAAAAAATAAGGACCAAAAACAATGTTAACACCAAAATGACATAAAATAAAGAGCTTTAGAACTTCATTTGTACAGTTTTTTCTTCTTTCTGTGTAGTTTTGCTAAAAGTTCAAAACTAAAAGCAGTGTAAGCACAGCAAATCTGGTCTTCAGAGCCCTGCTAAGGAGTGTGTGTGCACGAGGAGTGACTCTCGCCTTTGTTCTAATGCCAGTTTACCGAGGTCAGCAGCTGAGGACTGCGCTGCTGTCATTGGTTATGGCTGGACACAGTAGCCTAAGTGCTGAATTGAACATTTATGTAATGAAAAGCAGTGCTCACACTATGTCTTCACCTCACTGCCGCTGTCAGAGCTCAATATAATTTTTTGCATAAATAGATTATAGGTTTAGCATACAGATTAGCACAGTAGCCTACACTAGCACACACTAGCACAGTACTCTACAAACACAACAATGTTTTAAAATAGATTTGTCTGTTTGATGGTAATAAGATTATAGCCTTTGGTTTAATTCTACTGGCTGCCATTTGTGTCTGTTTTAGTCTGCCGTATACATTGACCCTGAGAAACTTGAGGAGGGTTGTAAACCACTCAACACTTTTTACTCCTAAAACCCATCTTGATCTCTATCATATAATATATTCACATATATTATTCATATATTCACATATAAAGGCATGGATAATTGAGAAATTCTAGGTAACAGATATGAGAAAAATAACCACTTACATCTAAATATAGTTTTGTTTTGTTGATCATTAAACGTGACAAACCTTGCTTAATCCCAGTATATGTGTTTGTATATATATATATATATATATCATACAATTTACAGAATGTAGATATTAGATTAATAGCACAAAAAATAGCTGTAAAATAATTTGTGAACAAATTACATTTCACATTTGTATTTTTTTGTGAAACTTTATTAACTTTAATAGATTAATTAATTCTAGAATGATATATTAATGGCTCCATTTTTTATTATTCCTGCTTGTTCTCATACAGTAATATCAGATGTTACCACTGAGTTTGTAAATAAATAAATAAATAAAAATAAATTCAACTAAATTCCCATATTTTTGCTATTCCAGCTCTGATATAAGTAAAGGAATTCAGCAACTGTAAAAGTGAAAAATAAACTGATAATTTTGTGTATTTCAAGATGCACAAAAAGCAAGAGCCATCACAATCTCACTTCTTTCTTCTGTTTCTTGGAGTAGCATCTGTAAACTGACTCCTACAGACACTGGATGGGGTCTGCCTGCTGTCCCATTGTCATAGCCATGTTTGCATGTATTGTAGTTACATAGAAGAAAAACTGCAGCAGAACCACAACATGCTCTGAATCTAGAGCCCACACATGTCAAATTAATTTATGAGTTCCATGAATGCTCTTTCAACGTTTTCCTAATAAAGCGCATTTTCTTGCTGTCTCTTGCCCACTGTAAAAGACTAAGACAGTGCATCCACTGCACAGCATCACTGCCCCATTCCCCCTCCCCAAACTAGAGCTGAAAGCGCAGCTCTTACCTCCTGTCCAGGATCGCAGGCACTTGATCGAAGGGCAAAGACAGAGAGATAAACACACACAGTAACAGAGAAAAAAACAGGAAAAGCTTGTGTTTAGCCATTGAGACAATCTGACGAGACTGCCAGAGATGAGGTCTGCTTCATAATCTGCTCTGAACGCACATCCCTAAACCTGGGCTCTCTGACAGGCGGCCTGCGTGGCCAATCAACGGGCAGGGGGGAGATAATCGTGCGTCATTCGCCTCACACCCTTCATTCTTGCAGCCTTTCTCTCCCCCCACGCTCCTCTACCCCTCCCCTATCGTTTTTCTGTCTCTTCTGCACCCTCTCTCTCATACAAACATACAGTAGCTGCCGGCTGACCTCAAGGAAAAGGGTTTATGCGTTTCAACTGCAGTCAGGAGCCTAGTTTCATAAGCACTGCATATCTGGCATGGCTAAAAATTAGTTGAGAGAGTGAATTTGTGTTGAAGCACAATTAAAGGCTGTGACAACTGACCTAGATTTAAACTGAGAGCTTTGATAACCAAAATGAATCAAATACTAGAAACCTACGGAACCTCTTCAACCTCCATTGTGCATGGCACGAGTTACTAAAAAACTAAAACCATAAAAATCTTTTTCAAAATTTGAAATAAAAATAAACATGAACTAAAATAAAATATTTAACTATACAATCCAAAATTTTAAATATAAAACTTATTTTATTTCAGTTACACTGTAAAATAAAAATATTTTCGTCAAAGTTGTAAATAAATCAATGGTTATTGGAGTACATTTTTTAGAGTACATGCTATTTCAGTTTTTCTACTTCAAAATTTCATGTTTAATTCAATGTGTTACTTGCCGTTTCTTTGTAATTGTTTGAGATATTTAACAGTATTTCTGAGAGAAAATTGTTTGTAAACCATTTTTTTTCAGTGTAGTTTCCAAGGCAACATTTCTCACTTTCATTTAAAGTGCTAAAATAAATAGAACTAAATAAACTAAAGCTAAAATTAAAACTTAAAAAAAAAACTATATAGACATTTTTAAAAACGAATATATTTAAAACACAAAAACGTAATTATAACTTTACCTTAACTATAAGCAAAATGAAAATTCTAAAAAATCTCATTCAAACAAAACTGTATTAGTATATCAATAATACGTAAAATAACACTGGTCTTAACAGGCGATAGTTTCACCCTACAGTTATATTTTTTTTTTTTTTACTCACCCTCATGTCATTCCATACCTCTATGCTTGTGAAACACAAAATAATATATTTCTAATCGTCTCAGATGTTTTTGTCCATAGAATTGAAGTCATTAGGGTCCAAAACAACATTGGACCTTATTGGCTTTTGTGGTATAGCATGCTTTAAAAAAGCAAGAAGAGATTTGTGCATATTAAAATACAACTATAGAAAAAATTCCATGTTTATGGGCAACACTGTCTTATGTAAATTTATATTGTGTAAATGAATACCGTGGTTTTAGTGAGCCAAGTGGGTCATTTGCCCCTTGTCTCGAATGTGCTTACAGTGTGATTGATGGGCAGAGTGACAACTGTCAGTCATCTTCATTGGGTAAGACAGACCTATTTTAATGTTGCCTTCACAATGGCCTAAATGCAGTGTAGACAAATGTTCACAATGTGTGGCTCTGCTTTCATATGCTAGAAGTAAAATGAAGTTAAAATCTTGAAATGTTTTAATAGCTTCCTTTGTCACACAAACCACTATTGCAGAAAATGCAGAATGTATTTTATTCAAATTATAAACTACAAAAAATAGACTACTAATGCTTGAGGGGCCATATCTGACACCCTCATACACCATTTATTATGGTTTTGCTTCCATGAGGAGTCATTTTCAGGGGAAGGACGTTTACTGGACCACTGTGGCTGCAAATGAATCACACCCAGACTGTTCACACTCAGACAGACTAAGCAGGATCTCTCTGAAGGTGATTAAACTACGGGGCATCTAGCAGTACTACATTAATCACACCATGTGCATTGGATTGTTAACGCCCTGTTGTAATGATGTTGGGGAAATGTTGCCCTCTTGTGGTGGTGTGTAGTGTTCATAAAACCAACACATTGGCTTTTGTTTCACATTTCACGAATTTGGTCATGAATGCATACTTTGTTCAGCTTCAAACTTCATCCTTGTTCATGTGTGATATCAACATTTTATTGCCAAGGTATAACAAAAAGAATTACATATTTTTCCCCCTACATTTAAGCTTTGATATTAAAACTAAGCATTTAAATATAATCTTAAAGGGGTCATATGATGTTGTTAAAAAGAATGAAATGAAATTTCATGAAACACATGAAATGTGTTTATGTGGTTAAAGGTTCAAAAAAACACATTATTTTCTTGCTTCCTTCTGCTGACAAGCTTTATGGAGATGCTGATTTCATTTTCCAGCAGGACTTGGCACCTGCCCACACTGCCAAAAGCACCAAAAGCTGGTTCAATAACCATGGTGTTACTGTGCTTGATTGGCCTGCAACTCGCCTGACCTGAACCCCATAGAGACTCTATGGGTTATTGTCAAGAGGAAAATGACAAAACAAGAGACCAAAAAAATGCAGATACGCTGAAGGCCACTGTCAAAGCACCCTGGGCTTCCATACCACCTCAGCAGTGCCGCAAACTGATCACCTCCATGCCACGCCGAATTGAGGCAGTAATTCTTGCAAAAGGAGGCCCAACCAAGTATTGCATGTACAGTAAATGAACATACTTTTGCAGAAGGCCAACAATTCACTAAAAAATTTTTTTTTATTGGTCTTATGAAGTATTCTAATTTGTTGAGATAGTGAATTGGTGGGTTTTTGTTAAATGTGAGCCAAAATCATCACAATTAAAAGAACCAAAGACTTAAACCTACTTCAGTCTGTGTGCATTGCATTTATTTATTACACGAGTTTCACAATTTGAGTTGAATTACTGGAATAAACAAACTTTTCCATGACATTCTAATTTACTGAGATGCACCTGTATACCCTCAGGTAACAGAAATCGTGGACCGGTGCAGGACCGGACGGCAAATTTTGGGGTCAGTAAGATTTTTTTTAAAAGACATTACTACTTTTATTCAGCAAGGATGCATTTACAACCACAAAGTCGTTATTACGAGTGGGAAACTCGAAATTTTCTTTTTCCAAGTATCCAAGTTGGGAGCGTTGTCAATGAGAAACATGGCGGAATCGTTGGATGCAACGTCTGTAGTTGACGGTATATTTTTGTTTAAATTGATAGTTTTGATTAAGTTTTTATGCGATACAGATTAAAGTGGCTTCATAAGTTACTTTTTAAAAATATTAAAAACGCAAAACTCACCTGATGCGAATTCTTTGCTCTTCTTTTTCTATAAGCAGAGTTAACAGACCCTGTTGTATTTTCTTGTAATTTATTAAAAGAAGGTACAGCGCCATCTTGTGCCGATTAAACTGACTTGAACGCACCTGACGTCGTAATTACGACTTGTCAACTCCTAAGTACGAACGTCCCAGGAGGACTTGAACGCAGCATTAGACCCCGAATCGGCGATGACAGGAGACAACCAACCTCTTCCTCAAATGCACTTACAACAGGATGTTTCAGAATGGTAATTAATGTTTTTTTTTTTTTTTTTTTTGCTGAATACAGAATCTACGTACTATTGCTTTCCTACTGATACAACAGGTCAGCATCAAGTTAGCAACAGGTTAGCATCATGTTACCATTGCATAACCATTTACAAACTATAATTTCAGATTATGCTGGCGCCCTAATGTAACATAAAATGTGTGAGCAGTTTACTTAGGGGTTGCGGACATTACATAATGCCTGTTATATTACAGTAGGCTACATAAAATTTCACTTACCACATAAACAGTGTAAGGAGAGACGACTGAGGACGATGGTGAATTGCAGATCCTGAGCACCATGCAAACATCTAATCTGTACCAATGTGTGGCAAGTATGGCTGTCCATAATAGTATAACAAAAGTACATGCGATGCGAATCCCGAAATTAAGTGAAACAAAATTGTGCATTCAAAAGCAGTTTCGTTCAACCGAGGCTAATAGCTAGCGGCTCCCTGCCTGATGCCTGCTATTTAAACAGTATAATTACCCAATGATATAACTGCGAGAGAAAATATTGAAATATATATTTTCTCCTCTCGTATTATTAGGGGGGTTCCGCAAGTATGCTACACATAGGCGGAGCGTGTGTAAGGCTGGGAGGCTTAGCCTTCCCCTGGCCACCGGGAGTTGGGGCCTTGGGGAGCTTTTATGGCAAAAATGCCTCTAAGTTGGACAAAAATGCTCCTGCACAAACAAATTAAATCTATTGTGTCTTTTGTTAACAAAGTGAAAATGAATAGACAGTGTCTATTTCGGCATTAAATTAAGATCTGCTCATGTTGCACCATATTTCATTTTAGGTGTTTTTACAGTGTTGCACATTTAAACCAATCACACACAATTCTGTTGAGCTTAGGAATGCAATGGCCAATCAGAGGCGTTCAGATGAGTCATCGCTGAAACTCATCAGTTTTGTTGAGTGCGCGTGCGTTCCGGACTTTTGCGAATTCTCTCATCATAAACAACAAAGCGCAGATGTACGTACAATGTAAGTAGGAGATCATTTTCCGTTTATACGCTTTCAGTGAATGTATAACAAGATTGTTGTTGGTTTTTTGGGAGAGTACTTAAACTCGCGTAGAATCAAAGTTAGATGATAAGGTCACTTTCTATATATAATTTATTTCGCTGTTGAATAACCGTGGAAAGGAAACATTTTTTTTACTAAAAATAATTATCATTTTTCTAACGTTTTTATACACTTGATTCAGGTTTAAATACAAAGCAGTTCCATTAAACGTTTTTTTTTAGCCTCAGTACCCATGTCTGGTTCTTGTGCCTAAAGACGGGATATGATTTTAATACAATATTGGGCCTTACTAACGCTGGAGTTGGTCACACCTCCACCTATGAGGCTACATGTAATTTTCTTTCCGAACATGGTATTGGGATGCCGGTGGGAGGATCTCAATGCCGGCTCAACATCGTGAAGTCTATCATCCATTTGCGATGGGACGATGGCAATCGACTACGCCAACCCTAGTTTGGAAGCCTGTGGGCAATGGATTAATTTCCTGACATCCACATCGACTCGAACATGTTTTCTTGACATGTTTCCTGTTGTTGTTGCTCAGTAATGGCATGGACGCTATGCTGTCTGGGGGTTTGGCAAAAGGAGAGTGGGACTGTGGGCAGTGCTCGGGGTGGTAACTGAAGGCGGTGACAGAGTAGTTCTGACATCACCTTTTTACGGAATTCCCAACGGCTCATGAAAAGGCACAGCTACTTTATGCAGGGTGACTGTGATTTCACCAAGTACAACATATTCTTGGATCATCATTCCTATCAACCAATCAGAATTGAGGGATAACTTTTCAGGTAATATCTGTTTTAGGCTTATGATCAGGGTTAGGTGCTTTTACACCCTTGTTAATCAGCTATCATTTCACACTGATTTTAGGATAAATTATGGGTAGGGTTAGGTTTAGGGGGAGGGATTGGGGTGGTCAGGGGAGATTTTGGACAGTTATGTTGATCCAGGATCAACAAAAGATGTTGATCCAGGAACATGTCTGTCTTGGCAAAATCACGGCGACGTTTATGCAGGCTGTGTGCATTTGTTTGTGGATTGACTGTTTTGAAACTTATATGGTAGTTACATAGCCCTTAGACCTCAGTTATCATGAAAAAAGCCAGGAAATTTCCGGGGGGGGGGACAATATGGGACCTTTAATCAAAAGTGACAGTAAGGAATTTATGATGTTCCAAAAAGATTAATATTTCAAATAATGCTGTTTTTTGACCTTTCTATTTATCAAAGAATTCTGAAAACAAAATGTATCATAGTTTCCACAAAAATATTAAAGGGGTCATCTGATGCGACTTAAATTTTTCCTTTCTCTTTGGAGTGTTACAAGCTCTTGGTGCATAAAGAGGATCTGTAAAGTTGCAAAGACTAAAGTCTCAAATCCAAAGAGATATTCTTTATAAAATTTAAAACTCGTCCACGCCCTCCTAAAACACCACGTTTAAACACGCCCCCACACGTCTACATCACTGTGTGGGAAGATTTCAAAATGCCGCCCAAATGTTCCCAGCAAAGAAAGAAGGTGTAACTTTTATTCTTGTTGTAGTATTGTTGTTGCCGCTGCTGCCATGTTGTGGAGTTGCTGTGTGTTTCGTTGTGAAAGCGAAACTACTTTGTTTGGCCTTCCAAAAGAGGACGATATCCATCGATATGGTCGCTGAGGAAAAACATCAACTTCGCGCTGTGATCGTCGGATTGCTTTTCATTTCACGCGTTGACTAAGCGGAGTCCAGCGGGTTCGTCAATGTGGTGCCGCAAGCCCGCCGGTTGCTTCCTTCGTTGAATCTGCAGCCACCGCTCAACGTCTATTTCGCCGTGCCGCTCTCTCTAGCCGCCATGTGTGATGCTGTGTGTTTCGTTGTGAAAGCGAAACTACTTTGTTGGCCTTCCAAAAGAGGACACGACTAGAAATCAGTGGTTAAGTTGTATTTACAACACTGTTCCAGAACAGTTCAACTGAAATATTCAGATGTGTGCAGCACATTTGAGGGGAGGACTGTTTTCCTGATCCTGGGAGAGTAGCCTACAATGCCGTCTGTTCTGACTCACAGTCTGTAAGTAAGTTTTTTATATATAAATAATTTGCCAATGATGATTAAAACGCGAGTTTTGAGCAGTGTATAGTGCTTGTTGTTTGTCATTTCTCCGATCACAAATGCAGACATGGTTTTATGTTTACGTGGCACGATGCAACGCGTAAAAAGACAGTATAAGTCATTATAATCCGTAATTATGTCCCCACTGGATGCAACAAAAACCTTGTTTATAATGGGTTTTAATGTTTATGTCTCATCGCTCTGGCCAGACGGCATCAGAGTATGGTAAGGGGCGTAACATTTCCGTCACACGCTTGAGCTATTCGGCCAATCACAACGCACTGGATACTGGCACAGCTCACAGCATACTCCTTGCTGTTTCAGACCGATGAGCTTTGTAAAAACGCAGTTTTCAGAAAGGCGGGGCATAGAGGAGAAACAATAATGTACGGTATGTGGAAAATAATGTGTTTTTTTAAACCGCATAAACACATTTCATTACACCAAATACACAAAATAATGTTTTTTTTAGCAACATCATATGACCCCTTTAAGGCACACAGACTGAACATCAAACCCATATTAGAATGATTTCTGAAGGATCATGTGACACTGAAGATTTAGCTCTGCCTTTACAGGAATAAATGACAATATATTTTATTTTTTAATTAATTCCTTTAATTAATTCATGTCTCTCTGTGTCATATTCTTTTCCAGGAGTGGTATGACACACAGAAGCCCATGTATTCTCGTTGTCTGGGTTTTTCTTCACTCAAGCTTTCATAACAGGTGCCTTGCAGAATTACGCCAGGAAGTACTCCGTTACCATTGACCTGCTTGGCTTTATTTATGAGGTATCCTCTGCTGCAGCTGTTCTAAGGCTGAAAGTACTTTCATTAGATAAAAAAAGAGATGATTTGATAGCTACAATTTGTTCTTTATTACTTTAGGTTCTGCCATTTGACACCTCCGACTTATCTCCTGAAGATGGACTCTGCATTCATGGCCTTTTCTGGATGGAGCTCGGTGGGATAGAACAATGCAAGAGTACCTTCCACGGCAGGAAGACACTGGAAATAATATAATAATTTCTAAGCTATAATTTTTTTTCATTAAATATGTTCTTCCTTGCAGTGGAGTGTTGGCTGAACAGTATCCCAAAGTTTTATTTGATGCAGTCCCTATCATCAAACCAAGTAGGATTATAAATGTTGTCATGATTATTCATTACATCCATATTTATCATGTAATGTGTTTGTAGCTTGCTCAGCAACCTCTCCAAACCTGTCTTTAGCGGACAAGAGGAGCATGGAACAGCCCCACAGCATCTATGCGTGTCCCCTCTACAAGACTACTGAGCGTAAAGGTAGACTGTCCACCACTGGCCATTCAACCAACTTTGTCATCAGCATGATGCTCCCTACCAGCAAGCGTCCTCAGCACTGGATCAAGAGAGGTGTGGCTTTACTCTGTCAGCTAGGCACCTAAGCCCTTTGACTTCTGAACCAGCACTTTATTTACGGTTTGTTTTCCACTGTTTTCATTAAAAATAATATCTCTGCAATTGATTTTTAATATCTTTTGACAAATACCATCATAATTCTATATGACTGTTTTCTTTAAATGTCATTGTGTTTTTTATTTGTGACAACTGATGATCGATTCAGCATGGGTGACGATAGTGGTGAAGTACCTCCAAAATATCTAAACGGATTTTTTTTTTTACAGGAGCTCCAGACAGGTGAAAAATATTTTTCAGTATAGAAGTTGATCTACAGAGCACTTTCAGTCAAGTAATATTAATATATTTGTTGTAGTCTACTTTCCATAACTGAAACATAATGGACATATTGCATTTAAGGGTTGTTTTGCCACTCAAATCTGCTGTGACTATTTCAAATAAATGCATCTTTCACAAGGATATTTTAATAGCATTTGTTTGGATATATTTAATGCATAATTATAACACTTTTTTTTTTTTTTTTTTTGTAAAAACACTTAATAATAAGTGTTTTTTGTAAAAACAAATCAGAAGAAAGATTGGGAATATATTAAATGCTTGTTTTTAAGTACAAAGGAATATTCTTCTGTTTTTTCCCCCCATTGTGATTTAATAATTCATACATCAGAGTGTTAATGTGTGTCTACTGGGATGGCTTTATTTAATCAATGCACAGCTTACTGTTTCCTGTGTGTAGAGTATGTGTTTTGTACTGTCCACTGTGAATTTCAAGATGGTTTAATTCAAACAGTCATCTGAATACAAGAGAAATTGTGACTCATTGCAAGTGTTCCTAAGAACACAAATGCTAAGAACATTAACTCTCAGGTCAGCTGTCTGGTGGGCTAGAATTGCAAAACCAGGTGTTGGTTGGCTGGCCCAGGCCCCATGTGCATGTATTTTTAACCATGCACAGATATAAATAGTTTTAAGAGTGTAAAGCGACCAAAAACACAGCACAGATACAACTGCCACGACTGTTTTCAACATTTCCCATTGCCTCAGGTAGAAGAACCCTTTGCCTTTGAATTAAGCATATGTAAACAGATTATTCCTCCCAGAAAATAGATTGCATGGGATGTGTTGCATGCTTACAAAACATTCTTAAAGGGGTCATAGGATGCTACATGCACTTTTACAAGTAGTTTGAACTTAAATGTGTTGGCAGTGTGTACACATCCACCCTGTAATGATAAAAAATCCACCCAGTGTTTTTTTTTTAATCATTTAAAATGTTTTCCCCTTTTTCAAATCGAGCCGATCTCAGATGCCTGTCTGTGTGACATCACAAAAACAGGCCCCTCCCACGATAGTTTGATTGACAGTAGCGTTTCAGCACAGACTGGACTGGTGTCTTACCTCAGACCCGCCCTGAGTGAGCTGTCATCAGTCCGCCATTGTTTCACCGCTGGAGCAGATGTAGACAAGAATGACTCCTAAGCGATTGAGGTGTTCTGTTGTTGTAATGAGGACGCTCTTAATAATGAACATAGCAGTCGTCATTTACTCCCGACATCTGAGCCGCTGAACTTGCTGTGGATTACATTTGCTTCTGAAGGGAATGCTCTCCCGATCTACATAAATGCATCTATGTTCACGCGAATCATTCATGATCCAGCCTCATCTACAGAAGAAGTGAGTATAATGTTTTGTAATGAATCTTTGTAAATTGCCTTTCCTAATAATGTGCTAATTAGCAAGTTTCACTATGAATGCAGCTAAAGTAAACAGTCTCTCTGAGAGCAGCTCGGAAGAGAGGGGCGGGGTGAGCAGAGCTCATTAACATTTAAAGGAAAATGCTACAAAAACGGCTTGATCTGAAAAGGGCTGTTTTTGACAGGGTAAAAAAGGTGTTTTTTACACTACCATTGAGAAATTTTAACCAAACTATGTTACGAACTTTTCATTAAGACCCTAAAGAATCATATCAACTTGTGGAAAATGGGCATCTTAAGACCCCTTTAAAGTAAATGGAAAGTCGTTTAAAGATTACCAAAGCGGCTAATTATGATATAGACTCTTTTTACATTCATTCTAAATATGAATTTGAAATTTCAATCCAACAACAACACAGTTTTGAGTGCCGGTTACAACCTTTTGTAATTCAAGCCAGATCAGTAGAAACTAGAGCAGATATTTTCAGCTTTGTCTATTGGAAACCAAAGCTTGTATGCATATACAATACAGTCTGTTGCAAAAAATATATTTGATTATATATCAAATATATAATATATATATATATTAAATATATATTATAAGAGTTGAACTAGCATGATGCTTGTCATAATATACATGATATACTACTATGTGTTTTCCTACATTAGATTAGTCTGTTTATTGGCAAATCCTAAAAATCTTAGCTAGAGGATACAAATGTGGATAAAGATACTGATGACTAAAGTCACTTCACATTGTAAAGACACAGAAAATGCTATTTGCTGGTAAATCTTGTGGTTCTGATTACCAAATTAGAATTTGTTAGTGAAAGATGGAGGAATTGTATGATGACTGGGATGATGATGAAGATGAGGCCACTCAGTACATGATCAGATACATGAGTCTACAGGAGTACAGTTAACATGCTGATTCAGCTACCAGGTATAGCGAAATCGCGAAATCGCCACTTTTAATGCTCTAATGGCATGTGTCCAGGGTGCGAATTACACAGTGACCATCGGGGGGGTCCGAGACCATTAATTAATCTCAAATTAATAAGTTTAATTAATTAACATGCACATCGTGCCGGTTAATTAAAGATAAAGTTGTTATTAAAGATAATAGTTATTTTGTTCATTAAAAAAAACACTGCAAAGTCATTACAAAAAAGTAGCTTTAGAAAGAAATATAAGTAGCTTTAGAAAAAAATATTTTAATTCAACATACAAAAATACAAATAAATAGGCTAGTGAAATATAAAATCATTTTTAAAAACAAACAATACTCTAAATATAAAACTAAAAACGCCAGTAGGTGAAAAATCCCTGTCTTAATAAGTGAATGATTCAATCATTCATTCAATCGATTCGTTCAAACGGCTGATTCCTTCAGAAACGAAGCAAGTGACTGCCTTATGAATGGCTCACTAAATCATTGATTTAGTCGATTCGTTTAAAAACGTGGATTCTGTGTGTTGATCAGAGATGCACAACAATTCTCCTTATTTTTGTTGGCGAAATTACTGACAATGTGTCTAAAACGTAATCACAACTTATCTTCATTTTTACTGTAGGTAAAAACTTTTATGTAACCTATTTTTTGTCTTTCTAAATGCCAATGATGATTCTGAAAGAAAACACGCAGTATTTGTTATAGTAACACCTGCAACTTTCATGCTCATCTGACTAACATTACCACACGCTTGTATTTTAACGTTGCTGTTAATGTTGTGGTTATTTTAGCAAATAGTTTGCTCCGTAAATTCAGTTCAACAGCATTATCCTGCAAACAAGCTTGCACCGGCCCTTTACGGGCCCACTTAGGGCTAGCCTAAGGGCCCCCAGCAGGCTGCTAGAGCAGGGCCTCTGAGATTTTGCTCATTGGCAAAACGTTGGCCCCTTAGCGGTGGCCCTGCACGGGCAGCCCTCACTTAGCCACACTATTAATCTACAACAGGGGTACCCAACCTGGTCCTGATCAAACACAACTGAACCAACTAATTAGGATATGAAGGAGCTTGATAATTACAGACAGGTTTGCTTAATCAGGGTTGGAACTGAACTCTGTAGGAAGGTAGGTCTCCAGGAACAGGATGCACCCCTGATCATGCGCAAAGCTGAACTCATACGTCATCAGCCCGGAGCTGCTTCCGGGTACAAATGTTGGCGAAAGCTACATTAAAGTGATTATTACATTTTGAATATGGATATTTTTCTTACAAAAATGCATCGATTCGCTACAGGAGGCCTTTGTTCACCACCCGGAGCCATGTGAGACACTTTTTTATGGATGGGCGTTTTTTATTTAACTTCTTTTGGACTGATGCATGCAACACCCGCTAAGTGGCATTAAACATCTTAAAAGATCAAAGACAATTTTTATATAACTCCGACTGGATTCGTCTGAAAGAAGAAAGTCATATACACCTAGGATGACTTGAGGGTGAGTAATTTATGGGCTAATTTTGATTTTGGGGTGAACTAACCCTTTAAGGAAACCTAAAACACCCTAGCACCCCTAGTGGTAAGGAAGAAAACTGCCTACAAATTTCTTATTAACAGGCTCATGTCTGGCCCACACTGGGCCATCATGGGATTAATGTGGACAGTCCACCAGTGTGGCTTGCTCACAGAGAGCCTGCGGTGAGACCAAAGCTAAGAGAGCAAAGAGACTCCGCTGTTTCTCACCATTGTCCACGGTCTCCGAGAGAATGCCACATTCCTGCTGCAGAACGGTTGTGACCCTGACTGCAAAAATGAGGATGATGATTCTGCATTGGTTGCAGGTGTGGAAGGCAGTGCTATTTTTAGCATACAGATTGCTTAGTAAGCGCACATTCCTTATTTAAGATTAGAACTGCAAGACTCTCTCTCTCTCTTGTTTTCAAAGATTTAAGTTGCGTTTTTGTTTTAATTCATGTTATACTGATAAATGGCATTTACGTTAAGTTTAAGTAGCCAAGAAAATAAACTTTTGTCTGAGGGTCTGAGAGCTCTCACATTTCATCAGAAATATCTTAATTTGTGTTCCGAAGATGAACGAAGGTCTTATGGGTTTGGAATGACATGAGGGTGAGTAATTAATGACAGAATTTTCATTTTGGGGTGAAATACCACTTTAAAACAAAATAAGTGGGTAGGGACTACAACAAGCTTCTTCCCGGGTTTGTGACATTACTAACCCTGATGTTCAGATAAACCCTGCCCCCGGGAACATGCAACTACCCGTAATGGTAAGGGGGCGTGACGTTTCCGGACAACATGCACTAGGCGGTTAGCGACAACACACTGGGCCAGCTAACCAATCTGAGCTCATTGCGTATTTCAGAGGGAGGGGCTTCATAGAACCAGGAACTCAACAGACTGTTTTGACGAGAACGGAAAGAGCGGTGTAAAATAAAGGTAATATCTGAAAATAATGCATTTTTTGAAATGACACTGACACGCACCCCATAAACACAATGAAGCCATTCGAAAAAAGCTGATCAACCACTCACTTTAATTAAATGTACATATTATAAAATATTTACATTTAAATTTTATTATATCGCAACCTTATTTTTTCATGAATTTGACGTTAAAGGGTCATATGATGTTGCTAAAAAAAAAAACATTATTTTGTATATTTGGTGTAAAGAAATGTGCGGTTTAAGGTTCAAAAAACAAATTATTTTCCACATACTATATCTTATGTTTCTCTCTTATGCCTGCCTTCTGAACGTGTCGCCTCACCCCGGTCTGAAAAGCGAGGTGTGTGCTGTGATTGGCCAGCTATCCGTGCGTTGTGATTGGCCGAACCTCCCTCAAGCGTATGACGGAAATGTTACGCCCTTACCCATATTGTGATGCCCTGTCCGGCCGGAGGACGAGACAAAAACATTAAAACCCATTTGTTGCATCCAGTGGGGACATAAATACGGATTATAATGGCCTTTATACGGTCTTTTTACATCTGGATATTTGGGTTAAACTGTTTCTGGAACAGTGTTGTAACTACAACTTAACCACGATTTATAGTCGTGTCCTCTTTTGGAAGGCCATCAAAGTATTTTTGCTTTCACAACGAAACACAGCGTCACACATGGCGGGCTAGAGTGAGCAGCGGTCGGCAGATTCGACAAAGGAGCGTCCAGCGGGCTTGCGGCAACAACATGTGACAACCCCGGGCTGGACTCAGCTTCGTCCACAGTGAAAGCCAATCCGGCGATCCACAGCGCGAAGTTGATGTATTTCCTCAGCGACCAGCACGGATCAGCTCAAGGCATGACATAGCGGATATCGTCCTCTTTTGGAAGGCCAAACAAAGTAGTTTCGCTTTACAACGAAACACACAGAGCATTCACGACATGGCGGCGGCAACAATACTACAGTGAGAATAAAGTTACGCCTTCTTTCTTTGCGTGTACATTTGGGCGGCGTTATGCAAATCTTCCCACATCGTGACGTAGACATGTGGGGGCGTGTTAGAACGAGCCGTTTAGGTAGGCGTGGTTGACTCTTAACTTTTATAAAGAATATCTCTTTAAATTTGAGACTTTAGTCTTTGCAACTACAGATCGTCTTTATGCACCAAGAGCTTGTAACACTCCAAAGAGAAAGGAAAAATTTAAATCGCATCATATGACCCCTTTAACATAATGGAGGATGCGCTCAGTCATTCAGGCAGTCTCTCTCTCTCTCTCTCTCTCTCTCATGGGCACGCGTTGTTTAGGCATGTTTTGTGCCGTTGATCGTTGTCGTCATCCTTAATAAATAAAACATTTATTCTGCTTTGGTGTCGGCGTGAATCCAGTGGAGAGAAATCCCCCAACAACACTAACTGCAAACTGGCATTCAGATAAGCCTCTATTTTGTTAGCAACGCCCCAACTTCCAATGATCCAATCAATTCCCGAAGGACGAAATCAAGTCCCGCCCTCTCATTTCAGATGCCGTTTCACTCAGATATATGTCACAGTAGAGAAGAAAAGAGGATCACAACTTCAGTTTCATGCCGAATTTAATAAAATGTAATTTAAAAAAGTACAAAATATTAAAAGAATTATCTTATCAGTATTGGCTGATATACTGACTGATTGAATACATGAATTAACTTTTTTTCCAGCCATAAAGAATGACCAGTATGACCTGGCTCTGCTGCTGCTACGCTACAATGCCACAGTGGACCAAAAAGGAAGTCTACAAAGAACCGCTCTGCATTAAGCATCCGTGCTTGGCTTGGATAACTTTGTATACCTGCTCCTGCAATCTGGCGCTGACCCAAATGTTGTTGATATCTGTGAACATACTCCTTTAGGACTTGCAGCTCAAGCTGGACATTTTAACGTTGTAGAGATTCTGCTTCAGAAAGGTGATTTTGAAATGTTCCTGTTGGTAGAAATCTATCTATCTATCCATCCACAGTATCAATCATTCTGTCTGTTTGTCAATCACTTTTAAAGGGGTGATATGATGCGATTTCAAGTTTTCCTTTCTCTTTGGAGTCTTACAAGCTGTTCGTGAATAGATAATATCCCTAAAGTTGCAAAGACTAAAGTCTCAAACCCAAAGAGCTATTCTTTATAGAAGTTAAGACTCGTCCACACCCTCCTAAAACGCCTCGTTTAAACACGCCTCCCACATGTCTACGTCACTGTGTGGGAAGATTTGCATAACACCGCCCAAATGTTCACGCAAAGAAAGAAGGTGTAACTTTGATTCTCGCTGTAGTATTGTTGCCGCCGCCATGTTGTGGAGATGCTGTGTGTTTCTTTGTGAAAGCGAAACTACTTTGTTTGGCCTTCCAAAAGAGGACACAACTAGAAATCATTGGTTGTGTATTTACAACACTGTTCTAGAACAGTTCAAACCAAATATTCAGATGTGTGCAGCGCATTTTCCAGAGGACGAGGACTGTTTCCTGCAGCCTACAATGCCGGTGTTCTGACAAATAAATCGGACTCACAGCCTGTAAGTATGTTTTCATTTAAAGGATTTGCCACTGATGATTCAAACGCAAGTTTTGAGCAGTGTAGAGTAGCGCTTGTTGTTTGTCGTTTCTCCGATCACAAATACAGACATGGTTTTATGTTTACTCGGCGCAATGAAACGCAACGCGTAAAAAGACAGTATAAGTCATTATAATCAGTAATTATGTCCCCACTGGATGCTACAAATGCCTCGTTTGTCATGAGTTTTATTGGTTTTGTCTCATTGTGCCGGGACACGGCATCACAGTATGGTAAGGGGCGTAACATTTCCGTCACACGCTTGAGGTATTTGGCCAATCACAACACACTGGATAGCTGGCCAATCAGAGCACATCTTGCTTTTCAGAACGATGAGCTTTGTAAAAATCGACGAATTTCAGAAAGGCGGGGCATAGAGGAGAAACAATAATATACAGTATGTGGAAAATAATTCGTTTTTTTTAACCTTATTTTTTTTCACCCCCGGCATATAAACACATTGCATTACACCAAATACACAACATAATGTTCTTTTTTAGCAACGTCATATGACCCCTTTAATAATATTTAATAACCCTCTCATGTTAAGGGGCCAGTGTGTGGTCCAAGCCTCGGTCTCCTGATTCAGCCTCAGTTTTATTCGATGCTGCGGCTTCTGGAAACCCTGATATCATTTCACTGCTGCTGGAGTATGGAGCCGATCCCAACGTGCCCACCCATACCGGTCATCTCCCCATCCACCGTGCATCCTACCTCGGACATCTACTGTGAGTTCCACACTGCTAAAGGGTTAATCAATGTAGTGTTTATCCTGAATACAACCAGTAGGCATGAAAATCTTTTTTTGTGTCTTTCATAGAGCGCTGGAGCAGCTGATCCCTGTGACTAAGAAAGAGGTGATAAAAGAGAGCGGCATGAGCCTGTTACACTCCGCCGCTGCAGGCGGTCACTCTCAGTGTCTGGATCTGCTCCTGAGCTCCGGGTTTGACCCAAACCTCATGCTACACCCCAGAGTGCGCAGGAACTATGAGGATGAATGCAGGTCAGCGCTGTTCTTCGCTGTATCGAATAATGATGTCCAGTCAGCAAGGCTGCTTCTAGACTAGAGGCTGGGGCCATGCCCAATCAAGACCCTGTCAACTGCCTGCAGGTGGCCATGCGACTGGGCAACTATGAGCTAATCAACACTCTGCTCCGCTACAGTGCCAATGTAAACTACAACTCCCGTGTCAACACCACCCACTTCCCTTCTGCCCTTCAGTATGCACTTAAAGATGAGGTGATGCTGCGTATGCTGCTCAATAATGGCTATGATGTGCAGCGCTGCTTTGACTGTCCGTATGGACAGGCCTCACACATGCCCATGGATTATGAGGGCTGGAGCGCTGCTGTCATCAAAGATGTTGTGGTAAAACCAGTTACTGCTAATTTTATTCAGTATAAAGGGGTATGACCTGATGTTGTTAAAGGAATAATTCACCCAAAAATGAAAATGAAAATTCACTTGCCTTAATGTCGTTCCAAACATGTACACTACCTTTCAAAGGTTTGAGGTTAGCACATTTTTAAAATATAAATTAAAGCTTTTATTCAGCAAGGACACATTAAATTGTTCAAAAGTGACAGTTAAGACATTTATAGTGTTACAAAAGATTTATATTTCAAATATATACTGTTCTTTTGAACTTTCTATTCATCAAAGTATCCTCAAAAAAAGTATCAGGGTTTCCACAAAAATATTAAGCAGCACAACTATTTTCAACATTCATAATGATAAGAAATGTTTCTTGAGCAGCAAATCAGATCAGCATATTAGAATGATTTCTGAAGGATCATGTGACACTGACGACTGGAGTAATGATGCTGAAAATTCAGCTTTGCATCACAGGAATAAATTACATTTTAAAATATATTACAGAATTGTATTAATATTCAATATTAATGTTTTTACTGTATTTTGATCAAAATAATGCAACCACAAGAGACTTCTTCAAAACTCAATTAAAAATAGTATATATAATCTATGTATTGTATAACTTTGTCTGCAAAACACAGATGCGAAACACATATTTTGAAGAATATTTAGGTCCAAACAAAATTTAACCCCATTGGCTTTCAAAAAAAAAAAAAACCTGAGACATTCTTAAGAATGTCTTCTTTTGGACAGAAGAAAGAAAGTCATACAGGTTGGAACAACATGAGGGTGAATAAATGATGACAGAAGTTTTATTTTGGGTGAACTGTTCCTTTAAGGTACCGACTGTAAGTCTAAACTCTTTTTTTTTGCAGTTCTGTGAGGTGATCACAGTGTACTGGCTCAAGCACATCTCAGCCCAGGTAGTGAGAATCATGCTGGATTACGTTGATCATGTGACTCTCTGCTCCAAACTGAAGAGTGTTCTGACTGAGCAAAAACAGTGGCCGGAAATATGTAAGATACAAGGTGAGTCTCCTGTCACATCTGGAGGTCATATTCAGACACTGTTATCTTTAGTGAGATCCAGAAAACCTTTAACTTGAAATTGTCTGTAGACCTGATGTTCTTAAATGTGCTGTGTTATACTTGTCGTAAGTGACCAGATACTTAGATTGAAATGAGTGTACAGAGTGTATTAATGTATGTTCTCTGCTCATCAGAAAACGCTCGAAGCCTGAAGCATCTCTGCAGACTGAAGATCCGTGACTGTTTGGGTCGCTCGTGTCTGAGGGCTCCAGTTTTTATCAGTTTCCTGCCTCTGCCTGCCAGTCTCAAAGACTACATTCGCTTCAAAGTATGATATTTACAGCAGAGGAAGTATGCCTGAAGCGTAAAAAACAGATTAATACATCTGTACATGAGAAGCTGCTATAAAACTTATGGATATACACTTTTTATATAAAAAAAAAAAAGCTTGTGAAATATTCGTTTGTGTTTTAAAAAGGAATATCCAGTTACAGTGGGGTCCAAAAATCTAAGAAAACATTGGAAATCTGTGATTAAAAATTGTATTTAAAGGGATAGTTCACCCCAAAATGTATATACTATGGAAGTCAGTGGGTTCCAGCAACTGTTTGGTTATACACATTCTTCAAACTATCTTCTTTTGTGTTCACACGGAAGAAAGAAACAACTTGAGGTTGAGTAAATGGTGACAGAATTTTCATTATGTTGTAAACTATCGCTTTAAATGTGGAAAGACATGGAAAGTTTAGGATTCTGACTCATTTAAAACTTACAAACAAAATTCGAATTCTGCAATATCTCGGTGAATAATCAAATGAGCACACTGATGTTCTTCATCTGAAGCTCATGCTCTTTAGATCAAATCAAATCATGCTGGAGAACATGACTGTAAGGTTCAGAGTGCTGGACCCAAGAGTGCTGCTCCCATTAAAAAGCCAGAGGGTTAGGCTACTAAATATTAAGAATTCTTAAAATCAACTTTTCTCTCAAATTATGCTGATGATATTAGCAAATTCATATATATTAGCAAAACATTTATTTGAGATGTGAGAATATGTGATTTGTATAATGAAGGTCTGTGTTAGAAATAATTATGTAATATTTTGCCTCAGTCTTTTTATTTCATGTTTGTAAATGTGGTCATATTGCACGGAATTCATGGGGATGATTCTGGGTGTGAGCAAGAGCACAGACATGACTTTCCCCAAAGGGTTACTGTCTGACAACTCGACGATTCGTTCTTGGCACCGATTCTCTGTGGAGCTGCTCGAGCTCACGGTCACGTCTATCCGCTGCGCAGTTCACAGCAGCGCCGCTGGGGGGCGTCAGGCTGCGTGCATGTAAACAGAGTGACGCCAGAGTTTTGCAGTGGTGGGGAAGGCATACGTCACAGGTATAATGGCGGAGGCTGGTTGAGAAGGAGAATTACTCCGTGAAGCGGCACTGAAACCAACTTCATCGCCAGCTGACGAGGTGACCGCTGGTCCGAAAAAATGGCTTGCAATTTCAGCCAGGAGAGAAAAATCGACAAGGAGAGCAGCAAGGCCGGCGGCCTAACCTTGGAGGATGGCGATAGCAAGAAACAATTGTTGTCAGCCTCTAGCACGGCCACATCCAAGCAAAATGGCGATCAAGCTGGATGTGAAGACGAGCAAATGTTTGAACAAGATGCTTCTGAGCGACGGAGGGCAGGGCTGTCGGACCTGAAAAACCGCGGCGGCTCGCCCTCGACACTACCGCGGTCGGCCGAGGAGCTGCCAAGGAGGAATTTTCAGATTCCGAGGAAAATCAAGGAGCGGAGAGGTTGTATGTCCCATTGCTACCACTAACGTTACTACTGCCATTCCCGAAATGAACCGTTTCTGTTTCACAGCCTGCAAGTTCGCTAAAAGCGCTCTTTACCGCTTCGAGTCAAATTAATAGACCTGTATTGATAATTAAACATAACGCACCACGTGATTAGCCTGAAAGGTTTGCAGTAATGTTACTAAATGGATTTTTTACTTCGTGCACCGCTCGGAGCTGCAGGTAAGTAAGTCAGGCGCGCTCATGCAGCTCGAACAGCACGTGAGGATCCGATCCGTTGCACGCGCCCGCGCGAGTCATTGAACGCAAACCTCGAAGACGTGCATTTTCGTCCCACGGTTTCTAAACGGTGTCATTGCTTTGGCGGCGGACTCCACACTCCTCCTCCCACACCATATACAGTACTGCCACCCCACATGACACACTTCTTCCCGTCCTCATCAATGGCACCAGTGTGATTCAGTTGACCACTGCATTTCTCCCTTCAGTCTTTATGCACGACTGTTAGAAACACCTGTCAGTCCTGTACAGCCAGTCTTATTAGGACACACACCGCCATTCATTCCCGTACTATTTCCTTAAAGCGCAAAAGAAAGATGTGAAATCTTGTCAAGCGCTGCATGAATGGAATCGAAACGTGCCAAACTGGGAGGAGCTTGTAGTAGTTGTAAGGCATTTGTTGGCTCTAGTGCAAATGTTTTCGGTTTGTAGGTGCTCTATCTTGTGTTATAGCGAGTAAGGTGTTAAAAAGCAGAACAGACACTCAATTGTTTTCTAAACAGCCAATGATGTCGTTTTGTAAATGTTTTGATTAGTGAATTATGTCCACAAATTGGTCGATTAATGCAAGTTCCAAAATATTTGATTTAATTTGTTTTAGCTCATTTTTAGTAATCATTGTCATTTTTCGTTTCAGCAATTTTGGCAGCATTATTTTATGTAAAGTTCAACATCACTGTCAGGCATTGAAAAACCTGGTGTAACTTTATTTTAAGGTGTCCTTGTTACACATGCTACATGTACTTACTATTATAACAACAATTAATTATGCATAATTACATGCAAGGAACCTTAAGCCAAATCCTAACCCAAACCATATAGTAAGTACACACCGTATGGAATTACTATTCTCAACACTTACGATTTCTTACACTGTAACAAGGACGCCTTAAAATAAAGTGTTGACCACTTTACAATAAGGATCATTAGTTAACATTAGTTGACTACTTTAGTTAACATGAACTAAGAATGAACAATTCTTCTACAGCATTTATTAATCTTAGTTCATGTTAATTTCAATATTTACTAATACATTATTAAAATCAAAAGTTGTGCTTGTTAACATTAATGCACTGTGAATTAACATGAACTAACAGTGAACGATTGTATTTTCATGATCTAATATTAACAAGGATTAATAAATGCTGTAATAAATGTACTGTTCATGGTTAGTTAATACATTAACTAACATTAACTAATTGAACCTTATTGTAAAGTGTTACCAAAAAACCATATACACTAGCTTTACTTTAATGTTATCTTGTAATGCACTGAACTGCAGGATGTTTCACATTGTGCGGAGTGTCTGTCAGGTTATGTATGAATCAACTATGCATTCGAATTAAAATATTTACTTGACCGTTTCTTATTTGAATGCATTGATGTCTTTTGAGCTCTGTCTTTCATGTGTGCTGTCTTCCAGGTCTCCTTCAACAATTGTCTCCAGATTCCAGAGAGTTTGAGGAAGTTGTGAAGCTTCTGTCCACGTTCTACCTGGACACCACCTCCCGTGGGACTTTCACCTACACCAAAGCTTCTCTCATTCACAACGAGCTCTTGGAGAAAGAGGTGAGCGCTGAGTTAATTAGTTGATGTTGATAAACAATATTTTTGTTTGCTTGCTTGCTTGTAAAAGACTAGATGATTGAAATTGTCCTCGGGCCACTTGGGAGCTGTGTTCAGTGAATCAAAAACTGATATGGAATGATTTATGTCTTTTTCATAGTTCATTGAGAAAAAGAACTGAACATAATGGCAGACGAGGCATAACTCCGCAGATCTTATGCTTTTCCTGGGCTGCTGAAAAATAAGGTGAGGCTGTGTTAGTTTTGCTGTTGCATAAGCATTTATAACCTTAGATGATTAGGTCACCCAAAAATTGCCATCATTTACTCACCCTCATGTTGTTCCAAAACTGTATGAGTTTCTTTCTTTTGTTGAACACAAAAGGAGATACTTTTGAAGAACGTGGGCAACCAAACAGTTGCTGGTAGCCATTGACTTCCGTAGTATATTTTTTCCATGCTTTGGAAGTCGTGGTAGCCATTTGTTGCAATGTTTTGTATAACACACATCTCAGGATATTATTTTCTTTTGTGTTCAACAGAAGAATGAAATTCATAGTTTTGAAGCAACATGAGGGTGAGTAAATAATGACAAAATATTCATTTTGGAGTGAATCCTCCCTTTAATCTTGACACTTCTCTGAGTTATTGAAAAGTTTAGAATGTGTTTACTACATAACTGCCACAGTAATTTAACTTTTATCAGTACTTTGAGTCAAATATAGCAGCGCAAGCAAGGTTTTCTAATTATAATCTGATTATATGATACATCTTTATCAGACTGTGGCTCCCTCACTGAAGTTTAGATTTAACAGCTAGGTGATGCAATGTCTCGCCTTCTTGTCTAATTATTTATCAGGATATACGGCGTAACATGTAAAAGGGAATGTGAGATTAATAAGCGATTTGAAAAGGCTTTAAATGGTGTCATTTACCAATAGTCTTGGTCAAAAGCATGACTGTAACCAAAGTAATATCTGGTGGTTTCTATCAGGTTCACTGGATCTGCGAAAAGGGTCTTTCTGTGGGACATTCGCGGATCAACAATCTGGGAAGCCCTGTCAAAGGTGAGCGTTGTGTTTCCGAAGAGTCTGTTTATATCTTTTTGGCTGTAATCATTAGTCTGGGAGGACTCTGGTCACTTGATCTTGTGGTTTAGAGTAGTTGAATTTAGGGCTGTGCGATATTGATGAAAAATCCGATACATGCATGAGTCAGTTCTGTTAACTTCTATAACTATCTTGTGTCATAAATATATGGTTATTTGTATGTATGTAACAAGAGCTCCTGTAAAACCACAACAAACTCCTTGTGTTTGCGCACACTTAAGTGATGAATAAAGCTCATTCTGATTCTGATAAAATATACATTTTCACTTTTTGTGGAGAAGAAATCACCCCCTACAACAACTTCTGAAAGTGAACAATGTTTTACTCTAGCATTACATAAAAAATTAAATTTTAACATTAATACAAATACAAAAGATATTTAGGTAAGAGCAGTTAGGATTTCTCTTTTTTTTGTGTCATGTCCCAAAATTGCAAGCCGTAGTGATATGCATATTGCGATATGTACATTTGCGATATTTCGATAATTTCTATATATCGCACAGCCCTAGTTGAATTGGTCAGGGCCAAAAAGACCACTGTTCCATAATTTCTCGTGTTCACTAGGCCAGATAAATGTTCATGAGCCAAACTCGCTACAGACGTTCTTTTTTGCATGGATAAACTGTTTGTAAAGTAACATCTGTTTTATATATTGGTCACCCCTATTACCTCTTTCTATTTTCAGAGCATGTTTGAGGTTTTGGAAGTAACAATGTTCATTTTGTTCTTGACTGAGTGATCAGCGAATTTCTGATTCATGATGATCTTTGTATGGTTTAGTGAAGCAGCTGCTGTGTGTTTTACACACAAGACACTCACAAGCCCAGCATCTTATGAACGTGACTGGGAGTGCTTTAACTGGTCAAATGAAATAGTTTCTGCAAATATTTAATCTTAGCCAATTCTATGCAAATGGATTGCCAGCAAATTTCTAGGGATTGCCCTAAGGCTTTTTGTGGCTCACAGGAATGTCGCCCCAAGTAACTCTCATATCCTTAATTGCTGCTTTTTCTATTTTTAGGGGTTTACCTCTCAAAATACTCAGATTTGTTACAGATGAATCCATTTGAAGTGGGAGCTGCTGGAGACATAATCATATTTAAAATCATGAAGGTAAGTCATTGACGGAGCCTAACATTTACATTTACCATGCATCAAATTTGACTTTGAGGTAGTGCTCTAAATTTATAATGCATAATTTCACAATGGTTTAAATAAACAGTAGTGACGTTTTGTCTTATTCTGCAGGGTAAAGTGAAGACAATATTTGAGAACATGCCCAAAAACAATCTTGAGCCGACCCTTAAACATGACAGCCATGCATTAAAAAATGCCAGCAAAGTGACCTCATTATTGTCCTATAGGGCCTTTGAGCACACTCAGGTAAGTGTTTAATTTCTTTTGTCAGTTTGAACTTCTGTTTTGTATGATTTGATCAGATAGATGACCTGTTATATCGGATTTCTCTGTTTTATTCCAGCAATACTTTTATGAATTTGCTTTTGAGGAGCTCAGGTCAAGGCCCAGGCATGTGTTTCCATATGCGGTTGTGTCTTTTCAATACAAAGGCAAAGAGTCTGCCACGGCCACACACAGGTATGAACAAGATCACTAATGACTTGCGTAGAAAGTGAATTATCATCTGTTATGGTTTTATTTTAATTTGGAACGGTTTGTTTTCTCTTTTAGTAGATTAAACAGCACGTTATATGAAGGGCAAAGAGGTATGATTTGTTTTTTCTCTTTATAGCAGATCATAAAATGAATATATGGGTGTATTATCTAACTTATTGTATTATTACATAATTTGTTGCTTTAGTTCGGCGAAGATATACGGTTTGGAGTGGCTCACTGGTGAATAAGGGAGAAGAGGTCTATCAAGTGTACATGCGGTCTTCAAGTCTCCCTCACCTTCCATTTAAACTGTGAGTCTCCTTTCTTTTGCTAAATGATTGTTTTTTTTGCATTGTATATCATCTAATATATATATTTATATATATATTCTATATATGCCTTATATAGTATACATTTTTTAATTTTCTTTTTCAGCCCAGACAAGCTTGACATTAATGTGGCTATGCATCTCGACCAAGTAAAGAGAAAGATCCCGCCCATTTTGCTGTCATGGGAAGCGTACAGTGGATCACGAGAGGGTAGGATGAGTACTAGGATGATGCTTTTCAGCCTGAGAGATGGCACAACATTTGATGTGTCGCTATAGACATGATAATGTGTTGTGGTATTTTGCAGCATTTAAGTGCGGGATGTACTGCAGCCTGTATGAGGTCATGGGGAGGAGTAAACAGGAAAACAGCCTCTCGGGACTGTTGCACCGGCTTGAGAGAGAAAGAATGGTGAGCTCATTCACAGCCCGCTTTATTGAATTAATGTCCGCAGCTTTACTCTAGCAAGGCGTCACTGCCAACTCTCTCCTCTGTATACCATGTCTTCGGTCTGTTGATAGAATCTGTGTCACTGATCTGATATGCAGAATTTAAACTGCCCGTGTTTTATTATAGTCATGCTATAATTAAACGCTTCACTCTAGGTTTTGGTGAAGCCATTGATAGACAAAGGATTTCTCTTCCTCCTTTCGTCTTCTCAGTTGCACACTACCACCGGTAGGTTTATGCACAGCTTTTAACCACATATGTGACACTGACAGTGTGATTGTTGCGTGGAATAACAGAGGCTGTCTGTTTTTGTTTCTTTAAAGAGCGACGAGGAAGAAATGACAGGGTTTTGCAGGCGCTTTTTGTATTTCAAGAGCAAAGAATCATCTCGAAGTTGAGTAAGTGTCTCTTTTATGGCTGTTTATTAAAGTTTCTTTGTATTTAGGTGTGTATGTGTTACTGATTCTTCATGTTTTTTAGTTTCGAAGAACTCTGGAGTAGATGAGGACCCTCTTGCTCCACTAGAGCCTAAAGACCCAAACAGCTATCAAATAGACAATTTTGTACCTGCCCTGCATCATGGCTTCTACAAGCTGCGTGCCAATCCACCCAAGGAGCTCGCGGTGGGGCTGAAACGTCAGGTGCTGGACTACCTCAACCAGAAAGAGCAAGGTGTCATACGGCCTTTCCACATAGTAGAGTACCGGCACAGTTTGGATGACCGGACTAACCAACACCCGGCACCTCGTCCTAAGAATATGGATGTGGCGCTGAACTCTTACATATTTGGTCCAGGACAGTTCCAGCTGCCTGTGGAGGCGCTGCAGCAGGATCTGATGGACAGCCAACAGGGGGCAGCGTCTCCCCCAGCAGGTGCAGAAGAGTACAGTCCTGTCTCAGACTGGGGAGGGTCGGATAGACAGGTGCCGGGTAGCAGTACGATTGGGGTTTCTCAGTCTAACGGTGGTGCTCAGAGGCCTCGGGGTGAGTATGAAAAAGAAAAGATGGAGAAATTGCTAAAGCTGATACAGTTACACAAGCGGACTTTGGGCAAGGATGAGGGGAGTGGGCCAGAAAGAGAAGAGGACTGGGACCCCGCTGGCCTGAAGAGGAGGCTGGAGAGGGAAGGTCCTGGGGGCGTGAGCAAGTACCTTAGGATGGGTCTGCTGAATGGAGAGCCAGGAAGAGGTAAGTCTGTGCTGAACTAATGTAGAGGAAGGTACAACATGATTCTGGGAACCCTGTATATGAAATTGGAAAAGACTTAAAAAGTAGAGGAAATGAATAAAAAGACTGAATATATATTCTCATTTGTTATATTATTAAAAAAAATATTTTCTTTCATAACAAAGATGTTATTTGTTTTTTGTTATTTAACAACCTTATTTTCTAATGTTTATTAGAAAACATTTTTTCTGTGTAAAAATGAAAGCATCATTTCTAGATCCGCATATGAAAATGACCTGAAAGGTGAAAAGCATCAGTTCCCGTACATCACTAATATTCATAAGCTCATGTGAAGTGTTTATTTGTGCCTAATAAGAGACTGTATTTATATATATCTGTATCTACACACAAAAGAGCTCCAGCACCAGAGTATAACTGCTGTTGCTCAGAAACATGAGATCCTTGTTGACATCTGGTTTACCTTTCTCTTAGTGGTGATGGACAGCATGGGGCTGTGTGACACGGACCTGCGGGAGCGCGTGACTCAAAGTGCCACCCTCCAAGACACGCACGCCTTGCTTAAACTCTTCCTCGGCACGCTTAACAGGATGGCCCAAAACACTGCCAGCAGCCAGCCTGCAATATTACCCAAAAGCGTAGAGGGACATGACCCCAGTGACTCGACCGCTCACTGTGACCTTGACCTGCGTGGCAGGCGTGCTGATGAGGAGCAGGTTAACCAGAATTGCATAATATATCTAATGCCAAACTCAATCAATGTTTTTGTTAACCTGTAGTATGTGTGTTTAGGATCAGATTGCCTGCAGCAGGAGCAGTATGGATGTGTACAGTCCCTCTTCCAGTCTGGAGCAGCAGCCCTCCCGTCAAGCAGAAGCCTCACATCAGAGCCACCAACTCTGGAGAACGTCCACCAGAGGTCCGGCCTAATCTGCATGCTTTTATTATATTATGTATTATTATTATATTAGTTTATTAACTTAAAAAAAAATTACACTGACTTGTTTATATACACTACTGTTCAAAGTTTGGGGGTTGGTCGTTTTGAAAGCGTTTCTTCTGATCCCAGCTGGATTTATTCAATCAAAAACACAGTAAAATATTATTTTGAATATTATTACATTTAAAAAACTCTTTTTATTTTTTTTATTTATTTTTTTTTTCTTCTTATATAATGCAATTCAATTTTAAAATGTAATTTATTCCTATAATGGCAAAATATTTCCTTCAGAAATCATTCATACACTGTTTTGCTACTCAAGAAGAATTTATTAATATTATCAATGTTAAACAGTTGTGCTGCTTAATATTTTTGTTGAAACATTTTTTTCAGGATTCTTTGATGAATAGAAAGTTCAAAAGAGCCGCATTTATTTTAAACAGATCTTTTGTAACATAAATGTCTTTATACTGTCACTTTTGATCAGTTAATGCATCACTGCTAAATAAAGGTATTAATGTCTTGATAATAACCTTTCTTTAGAAATGTAACAAAGACTATAGAATACCCAAGACTTGTCACTCGTATAGTTTTGAATGTGGAAAAATGCAACGCTCAATATGGCTGCTCCATTGAAGGAAGCTGAATAAAAGAGCCAATTGCTAATCTGTATAGTCATCGCGTCACTGCAGCTGCTGTTAGAAGTCCCGGTTGCTATAGAAACAATCAGCGTTCTGAGACATGCGCACTGGCTGGTCTAGCCTGAGAAATAAGCTTTTTTTTTAATGCATTTGAGCAAATTAAACAACATTTATGAGACAGTTGTCAGATATCATTGGTGATTTCAAATATGAAATTAAATTGTAAGCTTGTTGAACAGTTTTTGAGAATCTGATGTTTCCCCATTCAAAGAGATAGGAGCTGCACTTGCGTGCCCGAGAGGCGTTTCAAAGATGGCCACCGAGTAAATTAACGTTCCCCTCATTCCGATCGGGCCGGAGTCAGATTCAACCCATATTATTAAATGCACCTGATCCAACTAATCAAGTCCTTCAAGCTCTTTTGAAAACTACATGGTATGTGTGTTGGAGCAGGGTTAGAACAAAACTCTGCAGGGCTCCGGCCCTCCAGGAATTGAGTTTGACACCCCTGCTCTAAAGTGTCTTGTTAGACATATAATATATCAAAGTCATTATAGTTCAAATAATGTGTCTACATACGTAAAAATAGGATTGATTTAAATGGCCTCTTCTTTTCAGAGTCAAGTCTGGCAAAACTTTAAACTCTCAAACACTTTGTCAGTGAAAATGTTTCAATGGAAAAAAAAAAAAACGTATTCATTTAGATAATAAAATGACCAAACTAATATACATAATGTGTTTTTAGCTCTAGAGGGAGTTGGTGAACCTTGTTTGAGTGGAGGGGAGAAGCAGGTACACTCTACAAGGAAAGTAGTAGACACTGTCCTTGACAGTGAGTTCCAGAACCTCTGCACAGGGATCCAGAAACTGATGGGGGCCCAACATATAATTTACAACTCTCAGCCTCCTTTGCCGCGATGTGAGGATCAGGATAAATGGTCAAGCTCGGCATTCTCACCTTTTGTATCCAAATATGTCTCGTCGCTGCCTGTGCAGGGCTACGTTAACACACTCTGTGAAAAGATGAGCTGTTTGGTCCAGGCTCCCAGGGCATCAGTACAACCTGTGGCTGTTGTGTCACCACCTGCTGTTGCCTCAGTGCCCGCCCCCTTGCCACCTGCTCCGCCCCCTTCTGCCATGCCGGCTCCTGCCCAACCCACGCTGCACTCACCTCCTGCTCATCCTCACACTAAAACATCATCTCCAGTGCCTAAGTCTCAGGCTTTGTCGAGCAAGCCACAAGCTACCCTTAAACCTCCTCCTTCAGGCAAGCATCGCCTTGGCACTATCAAAGAGGTCCACCTGTTTTCAGCAGAAAAATCAGCTGAGGTGGGGGGGGGGGGGGACCCCAGAGTGCAGTGTGTGGAAAATCCTATCTGCTCCCCATCCTCTGGAAGTGCCAGTCAACCTCCAATTGCTTCAGTCCCAGAGATTCCCTCAGATCCTTCTCATGCAGGAACCTCAAGCAATGTGGGAGGCAGCGTTATTGGGCAAATTAAGCCCGATGTTTTGTGCACACTGGTGGAGATCATGCAGAAAAATGCAGTAAAGTTTTACATTCAAAGAGGAGATGAGGAGAGTGAACTCTGCATTGAGATCAAGGTCTGAAAGTATCAAATGTCAGAATATTTAGTGTGGTCTGATACATTTGACCAACCTTTGAAACACCTTACCTTTAACCTCCTTTGTTTGGTTTTACAGGAGTATTTAAGAAGCCTTGGCAACATCGATTGCAATCCTCAGAATTACCTGGAGAGTAAAAGTCAGCAAAAGTTCATGATCATTATTCAGAATGAGGATATAGCCGCTCATGTACATAAGGTAACCAATAACTCGGCACTGTAAATTTCTGTTTGTTTGTTTGTTTGTTTTTTAAACCTAGTTAATTAGTTGCACAAAACAAACTGAGAAGCATCTGTTTTGAGGCATTGTTCCCTTTATACTCCATTTAGATTCCAGCACTGGTGTCTCTAAAGAAATTGCCCACGGTTTACTTTGCTGGAGTGGACAGCCTGGATGATGTGAAAAATCGCACTTACAATGAGCTTTTCGTGTCTGGAGGTCTCATTGTGTCGGATGAGCTCATTCTCAACCCTGACAATATAACACTAGGTAAGAGCTAAAGGTAGCATGTAGAGGGGCTTACAACATCTTCATACACCAGCTTGAAACAATCCCCCTCTTCAGGTGTGATTGCAAAAATTGGTGTATTGTTTTCTTTAAAGTCTGCATGGAATGGAAATTCACTCTATTTTCTAAATACATCTTAATGATCTTATTGTGAATGATTCATCCATTCATGTTTCATCAATAAAATGTTTTAAAACACAGTAGCTTGATCTTACAGTAAAAATGACAGACCTCTGTTGTATATCTGCTTAAAACTGCCCTTCTCTTGCAATTAACTGATCAACTGATGTCCATAAAAAATTCCCACCCTACATTTTGTTCAGATGTATTTTTCTGGATTCAAATGTATGTCACAATGTTGCTACTTCAGTTACATCGAGACTTTAGACACTGACATTTGTGTTTACAGAGAAGCTACGGGCATTTCTCAAGTTCCTGGAAGAACAGGGCTCACCCTGGAAGTGGAAGGTGCATTGTAAGACTCAGAAGAAGCTTAAAGAGCTCAGCAGGTTAGAGACAGAAGGATTAGTGTGTTTTGCCAATCCTCACAGACTCCTAGTCTCCAATATCTCACACATCCTCCCTTTCACAGGTTAAACACTGAGGCCTTGGATGTGTTAAACCTGCTGACGACCTACCAGAAGAAACACCTGGTGGAGTTTCTGCCTTATCATGAGTGTGACACTCCATCTAGGCAGGCTCCTGATTTAGACTGTCTGGTCAAGCTGCAAGCTCAGCACACACAGCTTAGACACTTCATTTTCCTCACAGGTATGTGCAACAGGTCTAGGTGAAAGCTGTTGGCTATGCATGTTGGTATGTGGAGTTGTCTACATTAAGTTTAAGTTTCTTGATCAATTGGTGCTGTGTTTGTAAACAGAAAGACAGGGTGACACATTCTCGCAGTTCTCCGGTAGTGGAGTCATCATCGCAGGTATGAATGACATCATGAACAACTTCCAGAGTTTGATCAGTGTCTTGGAAGAAGTAGCAGTTGCTGCCCTACCAGAACCAGGTAAAGATTTAACAGTCCTTTACTTTTCCTGACAAAATTCAGAAATAAATTATAGATTGCCATTTTGACACACTATCTCCTCTTTGACTGCTCAGTGGAGCCTGATGCAGTTCGAGATGAGGAGGACATGTCTATAGACTCTGAAGATGAAATGCCCGTTATCACAGAGACGTCCATTCAGACTGAAAATGACCTGATGGAACCGCAGGCACCTCAGCCCCCTCCACCCCAGACCGATGGATTTCGTCCTCCCCTCCCTGACCAACCCTCTTTGGACCCCATTAGCGATCCACTTGTACAACCAAACCCATCCGCCTACCTTACTCAGGGCTCTTACTCAACTGATTACGCAGCTCTGAAGTCTGCCATTGCTCAATATAAAGCTGCCAGTCAGGAGAGCACATCTAGGCCTGAAGTAGAGGACACCCTGGCCAGTTTCGGCGTGAACCCCCACCAGAGCTACCTGTGTCCCAGCTCAGCACAGTGGAGCCCTTATTCTGGATCTCCCGCATACCATATGTCATCAGCATATTTGTCTCCAGTTAGTGTTGCCTCCAGGGGATCAGAGTACAGTCAAACTGCTGCTCCTCCTGGGACCCAGCCTCCAACAAATGCCTCCACCATACCCGTTGCTCAACCACTCACCTTTCCCCTTTCCCTCCCTCAGCCTCTGGTGGAGGTGCCTTCTACTCCAGAATCAGGCACCTGTCTTCATCCACCTGGACAGTCCCTACCCATTCCTGACAGCATGGGAGTGCCTGGGGTGGCAATGGCAAGCACTGCTAATCAGTTAGGACTTGCTGGCTCTCAAACTGCTAAGTTAGGTGTAGAGTCTGCTTCCTCATCTTCTGCTACTTCCTCATCCTCTCTTCACACCACTTTTCCTTCCTATCCAGATACTACGAATTTTCCAGCCCTCACTCCAATTCCCCCTGTTCCACCGCTTTTCGGCTGGGGTCCTACACCAGGAGCCCAGCAGGTTTACGCGGCTGGACAGAGTAGGGCAGGATTCAGCACTCTACCTTCCACCCAAACTGAGGCCTCAAGGCCCGCAGATGGATCATGGCTGGGAACCATTGAGAGTGAAACCGCTCGTGGACAAGAGGAAGAAGGTGCCCCTACTTCTGCAACTTCTAATGTGGTCCAACAAGAAGCCGGTGGAGAGAAAGGAGGTGCAATAGGAAGTTCAGCCACATGCGGCCCGGGCAGCAGAACTCCAGTGAACACTTCCTGTGAAAGTCAGAGTGGCAGTCAAGCCCCTCCCACCAGGGGCGGCACTGCCAGCAGAGGACTCTTACCCATCCCTGGAGCTGCACTGGGACCCTTGTGCCGAGGCGGACACAACAATAGCATGTACAATCCCAGAGGGGGACATGCTGATATGATGGGTGGTGGTTTCAGGGGTCGAGGAGTACCACCACATGCCATGAGATCTAGACCAGGTTGGGGTCACATCAGAGGGGGCCCATCCTGTAACTGGGGTTATCCCCCTGGGAGAGGAGGGGGTGGTCGATCAGACTACTATTCAGACTACACCTATAACTAAATGCCATAGGGATGCCATGCTCCTTTATAGACTACTGGCATTAGGAATGTACATATTTAACATTGAGAGCACATCAAATCAAAATATCATCTGAAATTTAAAAAAAAAATTTAATCTGGTTTTGTATGAATGAGATTAGTGACTCAGATGTTGGTCAGATTTTCACTGTTTTCAGTAATGCTCTTCTTAAACAAGATGTTTGAAAAACCTTGTTCATACCACTATATTTATATTGCCAAGAAATGTAACTGCCTTTCAATGTTTCATTTTTGTCAATACTTTTCGTTAGGATTTTCAACAAAAAAAAGGTTTGTGAACAAGGAGCAAAATGCAGACAATATTTTTTTAAAGAGAAAATGTGAGTCATTCTTCATTTTAGCTGTTTTTTTTTTTTACATTCTTGGTTGTACAGATGTTCTATTAAAACAAGGTTGTATCAAACATTGTGATATTGTGTTCAGTATTAACTCGCAGTTGAGAATGTGTGATCTCTTTGTATATGTACATAGTTATTTATGATGCTCTATAAAAATGGTCACAGATTTTCTTTTCCAATGAGGTTAATCTATGCCAAAGTTGTTTATAATGTGCATTGGCAACATTTGACCTAATGGTTTTACAGCCGGCCAGCAGAGGGCATCATTTCCTAATTGATTCTGCTGACCTGATGCTGATGCTGATGTTTTCTAAAGGGGTTATGTTTCTTGTCCAAAAAGAACGAATTAATGTGTTTAAATATATATATATAATGAAGATTATGCATCTTGATTTCAAAACTGACTCTGAATTTGCCGTTTGTACATGACACACATGAATATGGTTAGCTGAAGTTTTGTAGTAAATACCTCGGGGCATTTCACAAATGTTAATATTTACCAGATAAACAGCTATGTCTCTGAAAACAATGCGTACGATTTTGTTCAAAACACCTTTTATGCTTTTTCTATATTTCAACCCAGGTGAACATCAGATGTGATTGGGATGAGAGCTGGCTGTTGTTTGGTTCTGAAATGTGGTAGTTAATGCGTGCATTTCTCTGTTAATAGAAGAACTGTCTTTTTCTTCCAGAATTGGCTGTTGAAAGTGCAATGTTAAAAGTATGTTTTAAAATTGTCGGGCATCTTTCAGTGGTTTGGAAATCTGTTTTTTGCCATTTTGCACAATAATTCTTTATGTGGCTCACCAGTTTACATTTTGAGAGTACTTACGTTCTTTATATATCACCATAGGTTAGAAAGAATGATAAATCCAAAATGGACCAGCAGCATAAGGGAAACAATAAATCGTGGAAATGCTGAAAAATTGCTGGAGTACCTAGTTTTGCCCCAAAGTGTAATCTGCTAAATCTGATCTCCAGTTTTCTCATCTCTCATTTGATATAGTCATCTCTCCAAACAACACTAGTATTACAAAGGCAAGGCTGTAACGAGGCAGTCACTGTTATATAACTGCAAAACTGTAGTGAAGTTAATATTACAAATTGTGTTTTTCTGGGAGACGGAGACTTGATGTTTACCACATCAAATGTGATAAGACTGTTGATGAGATCAGTCTGTCCGTTTGGTAAGTCTGATTAACTGGTCAGTTTCGTAAGTGCTGTTTTGTTGTTAAAGGATGTACAAGTTTAGATAAAGAGGAAAAGATGTAATGTGTATGATCACAGGTGTGATTTTTTAAAAATGTGTTTATTATAGACTATATCTGATAACATATCTGCATGATTTGGCAGGACTGCACAACAGATGAACAGCCAGGGGACATGTCGACGTATTACAATTGTGAAAGTGGGTCGCCACAGATAAGTCTGATCATATCTGGATATGGGCTGCATGGATTAACTCTGTACCTTTGCTTTGGTGTTCTTTCATTTTCATATTTTGCTTTTAGTTTGCATACTGTGCATGGTGTGGGAGGGAAAATTCTGGCAGGGGTGTTAATCCTCTCCCATAGCACATCCCTGTAATGAAAGAGCAATTTGCTTAATGCAAAGTGCAGAGATGAATAATATCACACATAAACAGACATCACTACATTGCCTTTGCTTTTTCTTCGTCATTTATCATGTCTCTCCTTTGAGTTGTGGAGTTACTTGCTTTTCGCAACTGCTTGGTGTGAGCTAGTAGAACATTTATTTTTGCATACTGTCATGGTACCACACCAAATTTACCACCATGTTTTCTTGACATAAAGGATTAGCTGTATCTAATGGTAATGACACAACTGAAGAGATTAAACCTCAGTCTTAAATGGATCCAGAAGGCCTTCTGTTGCCCTCTCTTTAAGTCAACGTCTGCTTATAGTATCAAATCAACAGCACTTAGATGTTTTTGGTTACCCGAGTTTATTTTTCTAAAAAACCATCTGATAGATGTCTATAGTTGTGCCCCACGCCCTAGAATCAGAGGCACCTCTGATTTAACTTTTGTTCTGCGCAAATAAAACACTGCTGTTGTCATGACAATCAGTGTCTTTTGTTGAGATTTACAGAGCAAAGTTTTGCTTCTTTCAATCCTTCAAATTCATGGGTCTCAAAAATTATAAATGTACTGCTCTGGATTTTCAGTGCATTACTAGCAATGCAGTCCCACACATTCAGCGTAAACAAATGGAACACTTCATACTGTGAGACAGGAGATACCCTCTAAATCTGAGGATCAAAATAATTTATTAGGGAATAATGACAGATTAATTTGTGATGCTTGTCCCTATGATTCAAACAGACTTAAGCAATTCTGCAGGATTTTGAAGTCACAAATTTGCTACTCAGAGTCATTTCTTTCTCTAATTATGGTGAAGTTTTCTGTGTCCCATTCAGTTGTAGACTGTTGAACAACAAATGCAGCTTTCGGATGGCCATTTTTCCCCGTCATGAGTGGCTCAAGGAACACTACATGCCTGTCCGTCTGAGACTTGCTCTTGAGTCGATCAGTTGAAGGAGCTGCAAAGATAGATGTCAGAGTGCAGCGGTCTTCCCCAAAGGTTGAGATGGCCGGAGAGGGAGGAGGAGGTTTGCAGCAACCACAACGACATGGGGTTAAATACAGATACATCAATATGAGGACAAGGGTTACCACACAGCCCAGAAGAGTGGTGTAGCCTGTGTTGAACGAGCCCTCCATGGAGTGCTGGGCTACCACAGTTAAATTCACTTCTCGTGATTCATTGATCATTCTTGTATTATCCACAGCAGTGCACTGGTAGACCCCCGAATCTATGGACTGGGCAGCTAGAATATCCAAGCTACCATCTTGATTGAGACGTAGACTTCCATTCTGGATCAGCTGAGAGATGTTTTCTTGATGAGGAGGGATCCAGCTGTAAGACAGGTCTTCTCCGTTTAGTGTTCCAGTGCAGTCCAGCCTCACTTGTTCACCCTCGTAAACAATTTTATCAGCCTTCGGGGATATCAGGGATATCATTTTTCCAATCGTACAGTTCTCAAAGAAGTGCCAAGATCGCAGAAAATTAATTGAGATTTGAGGCTCACCATACATCAGACACTTGTAGTCATCCTTGTAGTCTTTCACACTTGGATATCCCTTCTGCTCCCAGTGCCAAAATATGCGGTACATAGAGCAATCGCACTCCAGACTGTTGTTGTGCAGGAACAGGCCTTTTTGCACTGCAACGGGCAACACCACTATGTCATCTATAGGCAAACGAAACAGGCGGTTTGAGGAGAGGTCCAGTGTAACCAGGTTGGGGTGGCTGTGCTTACGAATCGAGAAGAACGGGAACTCTGTGATCTGGTTGAGGCTGAAGTAAACCATCCTCAGATTGCCGAGTCCCATTAGAGTGTTGCTCTCCACGCGGGTAAGACGATTGTTGTACAGCAACAACACCTCCAAGGCTGGCAGGTCCTGGAAGTGATACTTTCCCAACACCTGCAATTTGTTGGAAGAGAGGTCCAGGTATCGAAGACTGCTGATGTTATGGAATGCTCCCGGACTGAGCAAAGAGATGCGGTTATGGGACATTTGTAAAATGTGCAGCCTTGGGAGCCCGTAGAAGCTGCCGGCAGCCAGCCATGTTAGTCTGTTATGACTGAGGTCAAGGACAGAAGTCGTGAATGGAAGCGGGTTAGGGAATCTATCCAGACCCAAGGAGCCACAATTCAATATGTCAGAGATGCACAGGCAGCCCTGAGGACAAATAGCCCCCGAGAGCTGAACCAAGAGCGAGATCAAAACCACACAAGATATAGAAGTCATTCTTTTGGTTGCACATAAAAAGGATTACATTAAAACAGTGCCAGCACAGTTGATACAGGAAGCCCTCTGCTCTTAAATCCTACAAAGGTCGTTTTACATCTGTCATGTCTTCCAATAATTCACAGATGGCCATCTAATTTCCTCTGTACCATGCAGATGGGGAGTATCTGGGGCAGGGAACAGACTAAGAATAAAACAGTATGCAATTACAACATGTATTTAAAATGAATGTTTTACATTGATTAACCTACTCTGTTAGCACAACATACACAGGAAAACCTACCAAAAAAAGTCACTCAGAACCTTCTTAGATCCGGTTCCTCTGTTCTCACTTTGCTGTGTCAATCCATAGTTAGAAGTTGTTCAAACAGATTATCCTAGTCTGAAAAGTCCAAAGCGTTTTCCAGTAAATGTAATATATCCCTGAAATGAAACTCGTACCTTTCCCAGTTCTCCTAAGGCTGTGCGCCCTTGTTGTTTGCAGAGTGTCCTTTCATTGAGTGATGAGCCCACAGAGCACAGCACTAATCTCTTCCCATCCTTGCCTCTGGTTCCAAAGCACCGCCTCACGTCTCTCCCTCTCATGCTGTGATATAGCTCTCTCACTCTGTCTCTTTCTCTCTCCAATTGTTTGGTTCCTTTAATCCCCTCTGGATTTGACTTTTTCGTTCAGTTTTTTTCCCCCATACAGCACATCTCATAACAGGTTTTAGGATGCTGTGTGTTTGTATCGTCTTACATTTCATGAAAATCATCAAAACATTTGGACTTGGATGAGAGAGAATTTGTTTGTTTAGCATGCGGTACCAGTTAGCTTAGAGACCGCAGCTTTGACTCCCCCTCATCTCCGCTGCCAGGCGGTTTTTGACAGCTGTTGTCGGTTGTCTTGGTCATGGTGGTCCTGAGGGAGCTGACTGCTGTCGCACTGAATTGATCTATCTATCTATCTATCTATCTATCTATCTATATCTATCTATCTATCTATCTATCTATCCGTCTGTCTTAAGGATCACTTTTTTCTTAAGGATTGCCCTACTTTTATAAATAATTACCTAATGACATCCATCTTCAGTTCATCTGTCCATGTTTTTCAGTAAAACTAGATAGGTACAAAATGAGGCCCATGCAAGCATAATGTATTGGAATATAATGGATCTTGGAGTCAAGGCAAGATAATCAGTCACAGCATGTGTGACAAATCTAAAAGTGTGAAATGGAATTAGGATGTTTGTTTTTATAGAGTGCCATTCTGTTAGGGTGGCATCTCCTCAGAAACACTGACACATGGCAGAGATAGCTGGCAGCAGTCACACTGACAAAAGCACAGAGTACTCCCACACACAAGACCAACCCACTGATATGTCTTACAGTATTCCAGAAAATGACTGGAGACAACATTGCACAGTAGATCTACTCCACACTCACAGGATGTGGGCTCATGAAATGCTGAATGTGTGGGACATTCACTGAAAAGCAGAAGCTCTGGATTCCCTTGCAGCCTTACATTTTCTGTGACAACAAACCATTTAATACACTGTGATTTATACTAAAATCAATGCTTCACTGACCTTTCAAGTCCAAGCATTTCTTTGTGGAAAAACGTTTGCCAGTTTTTGATCTTTGATTTTGATCTCCATCACATAAACGGAAACTTACTTTTGAGTTTGAAAAATAAAATGTCTTTAAAGGGGTCATATGATGTTGCAAAAAAGAACATTATTTCGTGTATTTGGTGTAATGAAATGTGTTTATGCGGTTTAAGGTTACAAAAAACACATTATTTTCCACATACATTATTGTTTCTCCTCTATGCCCCGCCTTTCTGAAATGCGTCGATTTTTACAAAGCTCATTGGTCTGAAAAGCGAGGTGTGCTCTGATTGGCCAGCTATTCAGTGCGTTGTGATTGGCTGAATACCTCAAGCGTGTGACGGAAATGTTATGCCCCTTACCATATTGTGATGCCCTGTCCCGGCGCGACGAGACAAAAACATTAAAACCCATTATAAACGAGGCATTTGTTGCATCCAGTGGGGACATAATTACAGATTATAATGACTTATACTGTCTTTTTACGCGTTGCGTTGCATCGCGGTGTGCAAACATAAAACCATGTCTGCATTTGTGATTGGAGAAATGATAAACAACAAACCCTACTCTACACTACCCAAAAAACTCGCGTTTGAATCATCAGTAGCAAATTCTTTAAACATAAAAAACGTACTTACAGATGTGAGTCAGAACAGCTGGCATTGTAGGATCTCCCAGGATCAGGAAACAGTCCTCCATAAAATGCGCTGGACACATCTGAATATTTGGGTTGAAGTGTTCTGGAACAGTGTTGTAAATACAACTTAACCACTGATTTCTAGTCGTGTCCTCTTTTGGAAGGCCAAACAAAGTATTTTCGCTTTCACAACAAAACACACAGTGTCACACACGGTGGCTAGAGTGAGGAACGGCCGGAGGGCTTGAGTGAGCAGAGGCCAGGGGCTAGAGTTAGGAACGGTCAGCAGGCTAGAGTGAGCAGAGGCCGGCTTGAATGAGCAGAGCTTGAGTGAGCGGCGGCCGGCTGGCTTGCGGCAACCAAATGTGACGACCCCGGGCTGGACTCCACTTCGTCCACGGTGAAAGCCGATCCGGCGATCCACAGCGCGAAGTTGATGTATTTACTCAGCGACCAGCACGGATCAGCTCCAGGCATGACGAAGCAGATATCGTCCTCTTTTGGAAGGCCAAACGCGTCTTCATTCCACGACTTGGCGGCTGCAACAACAATACTACAGCGAGAATAAAAGTTACGCCTCCTTTCTTTGCGTGAACATTTGGGTGGCGTTATGCAAATCTTCCCACATCGTGACGTTGACATGTGGGGGGCGTGTTAGAACGAGCAGTTTTAGGTAGGCGTGGTTGACTCTTAACTTTTATAAAGAATATCTCTTTGGATTTGAGACTTTAATCTTTGCAACTTTACAGATCTTCTTTATGCACCAAGCCAACAGCTTGTAACACTTCAAAGAGAAAGGAAAAATTGAAATCGCATCATATGACCCCTTTAAATGCTGCTTTAGCAGGAACATAAGGCGGAAGTTTTTGTTGTTGTTTGGTTGGCGTGTACTGTTGAGGTCTTTTTCTAAACAATGTTTTACAGTGGTATTTTTCAAGACTATATTGTTTCAAAAACATTAAATAAATGTTCATGAATGTTTATTTATATTATTTAATATATTAGAATTGCATAGATGTTGAGATCAAATAGGTTATTCATATAAAAAACCAGAAGATGGAAGCACTTGCATATGTGATAAATATTAGATATAGATATTTCTTAGGTGGCATATATATATCTATATTCAGAAAGTCTTCCAGTTTTGTGGACATTCACACAAAGACCAGTCACTGGTCAGGTGGCTGTAATTAGACAATTGAGAGGCCAGACAGCATTTGACCCCTGGATTTACAAAAATTATTTTAATTTTAAGAAGTGTTTTCTCAACATTTCAACATTGCATTAACTACTGATGAACGCATTAATTTTTATTTGAATTATCATGTTTTTTTTAACCATGTATTACTAGGTCTTATTTGGAAAGCTTTTGTATTTCAAACACATGTTAATAAATGTTAGCTTTTTAGACTCTGGTGTTTTTCTTTTCCCTTTGTTTATCTTTCTTTCTTTTTTTTCTTTTTCTTTCTCACCCTTCTTTGTGTTTAAGATGTTTGTGTTGGCCTGTCAGTGCAGTGGTTGAGGAGTTTGACTCAAGGATTCATTTCCTCCTGCTGACCTCCTTCTTCAGCAATGAACTCTCACAGAGTCTCTGCAGAGGTGATCGATTGGATACAATGGAGAGTAATTCCTTCTCAGGAGAAATGTGCAAATGAGATCAATTGATCGAGTTGACCAAGGATGCAGTGAGGAGAGTCATAATTATTTACACTGAATAGGCTTAGTGTGTGTTGATGTCTGTGTGTGTGTTCATGTGCATCTTTGTCTTTGATAGTGTGCAAGAGTGACTGAGGTCTATTCATTGTGTTCAATATAGCCTATTATAACAATAAGACTGCGCAATTGTGCAAACAATTAGCAGGGCAACAGAGACTATTCACTCTCTTCTTTTGAAATGTCTTTTACACAATGCTTATGAATTAGAACTGATATTTGCGTCCTTTTCTTAAAGGTGAATGGATCAAATTTGGCAACCTGTTTATTTGTCTGTTTCACAAATACAAACTAATTTTTCACTCATCACCCCAATGTGCTTTGCTCGTTAATTGTCTTTGTGGTACTCAGAGATTTCTACGGTGGCCGAGAAGTGCAGAACAAATCACAATTCTGAAAACAAAATAACAAATTACAAACGCAAATGCAAGTCTAAAAAACAAAATAACAATTCAGAAAGCACAACAACAATTCAGAAAACAGTATAACAAGTCAGAAAACACAATGAGAAATTTGAATACAAAATAACAAGTCAGAAAACACAAGACAGATCCGAAAACAAATGAACAAGTCAGAAAACACAACGACAAATCAGACAAACCGGAAGAGGTAGGTATAGTTTGAGACAGCGCCATTGGTTTGGGATTACTCACTGCTGACTGGACGAGACATCTGTCAATCAGCGTATACAGGAAGAACCAGCTGAAGAACAGCAGGGTCGTGGTAGAAAGTTCAGAGATGGTCCTAAAGTAGCTCAGTTTAAATGTATTGTATGAATTGCCCTCACTGTGGAATTAAAAATACGGAGTGCATATTTACATTTAGTTAAAAGTGGCTGTAGAACATTAGCTCCAGTGGCACAGATGGCTAAGTGCTTGCCCTTGGCATTTTGACGCGATTGACCCGGGTTTTCGTCCGAACTTTTTTTTTCCCTCCCTTTTCAAATTCTCGTATCACTCATCTATAAAAATGAAGGAAATAATCGAAAAATTGAAAATAAAGTATCGGGTAGGGTTAGTGTAGGTGTAGGGAGGGCTTTATTGTACCAATAAGGTGGCATCCATTTAATAATTTTAATAAAAATGATCATTTACTCAATTTGTTATTATTGCATACTGTTTTATAATGTACTACAATAATGAAGTACAGATAATTGCCACTATTTGCAACAAGTAGTATACATGATAGAAGAAATCCTGCTATTTTAACAGTGTAAATAGGTATTTGCACTTAGTGTAAATAGAATCCATTACTAATACGAGATATGAAAAGGGAGGGAAAAAAAGCTCGGCAAAAGGTGGGATCGAACCCGAGTCGATCACGTCAAAAAGTTGGTGATACGCGCTTATCCATCTGCACCACTGTAGCTGATGATTTACAGCCACTTTTTACTAAATGTAAATATACACTCCGTATTTTTTTATTCCATAGTAAGGGCAATTCATACAATACATTTAAACTGAGCTACTTTAATACCATCTCCGAACTTTCTACCATGACTCTGCTGTTCTTCGGCTGGTTCTTCCTGTATACATTGATTGACAGATGTCTTGTCCAATCAGCGGTGAGTAATCCCAAACCAATGGCGCTGTCTCAAACTATACCTACCTCTTCCCGTTTGTCTGATTTGTCGTTGTGTTTTTTGACTTGTTAATTTGTTTTCAGATTTGTCGTTGTGTTTTCTGACTTGTTATTTTGTTTTCGAATTTGTCATTGTGTTTTCTGACTTGTTATAATGTTTTCTGAATTGTTGTTGTGTTTTCTGAATTGTTATTTTGTTTTTTAGACTTGCATTTGCGTTTGTAATTTGTTCTTTTGTTTTCAGAATTGTGATTTGTTCTGCACTTCTCGGCCACCGTAGGATTTCTCATTACAGGCTAAATAAGATGATGTTGCATAATAAGCCCACATTTAAAGTGTAGTACAACTTGCTTTTAGGCCAAAGCACAGCTAGGAGTATTGTGTTCTTGCCTAATGACTTGAAAATAATGTGAAGGTTTACATTATCGCCCCATTTCCAAGGATACAGACCCATGACTGATTCATCAGCTTTGCTCTTAATAAAGACACGCTTCGCTTGTGGTTCCATACATGGATGATTATTTGTAAGAAATTTGTCTGCATATACTGTAATCTTCCCTCTATAGGAAATTTACGCAGTGAAGGCAGAGAAACACACACACAACACACACACACACACACTGTATATATCATAGGGACAATTTCAAAAACGGACCTATGAACTTATCCTAAGAAGTATCGACTGGAGTACCGAAAGGGGGCAGTAGTGTTATAAAATGACAGCTTTCACCGATGCACTACATTAGTGAGGCTGTCACTCACAGCACCCCCATAACCCGTGTCATTAGTTATAATAGTCGGATCTTGAGAGGCACGGTAGGGTTCGAGGGAGGATCCCAGCAGGATCACCAATTCTTCATTTCGAACAATTATCTTCGAAAATTTCTACATCACGCATTCTAATGGCAACACGTGTTTCTTTTCTTGGTATGCTTCACGAGAACAGAGAGATTGACAAACTCAACACAAAAATGTTTTAGTTTTTTTTAAGGTCCAATGAAACAACAAATCAGATATTAATGAAGATATTTTAGTTAACAAGCCATTTTCTGTCACTGCAAATAATAACACAATATTATTTAAAGTGGTTAATTTATTGTGCAAAACCAAGCCTGAAAAGACTTTGAAGTTACATTAAAAGCTGTAAGATAAATCTATACTTGTTTGTTGTGATCAAAGTAACTGTACGGAATGTATCCAGCATGCAGGCAGCGAGTGTGAGCATTCAGGGGAGGGCGAAGTAAGTGATGCTGAGCCAATGGAGATGCTCGTGCGAGAAGCATCTGTCCGAAACCCAAACTAACCGCTGGCAGAACGCTACAGTCTCCGGTGTGAGAAGCGCGTCGAGATGACCATCTGACTGAAGTTTGAAGAAGCTCGCTCTTATTCACTGACTTTGGGGGATTCGTTCGAGCAGAACAAAACAAGAAGGTAATAATACGCACGAGAAGGTTATTATTGAAAGTTTGTCGTGTTATTTGGCACATGCTCGAGCTCGAGACGCATGGTTTTCATATGAGCTTCCAACAGCATAATCTGCATTTCGTTATTAAGAAAACACGTTTGAAAGATACTAAATTAATTTATATGATAATTTATATTAAATATTTTGCCGTCATATAAAAAGCGTATTAAAGTGGAAACCATACAGTTTAGGAAAGCTGATCTTGGAGGCGTTTGTTTGTATCTTGATTTAATCTTGATTTCAGGATGTTTTCGGTGATGTAGCTATGTACTATTTTTTTTTTTAACATAAATTAATATTTTTGAGTTCACGACTGGGTACGGCGGTGTTCTGCTCCTTGCCGTCTGTCTTCGGTGTGTTTTCACGGGTTTTGGAGATGTTCAGCATTAGATCAGCACTGCACAACCCCCAGCTGTTATGATGCTGAACATTCTCTCAAGGGTTTGTTAAGAGAATGGCCATTTCTATTATGGAGAATGGTTGTTTAGTAAGAGGCAGTTAGCTTTATTATTCGCTTGATTTAACAAGTCTAATAACAACAAGCGCTTTTAGTCACAGTACACAGTACAGCTATGATCTTGCTTAATTTAATCACCTGTTGCTGTTCTCTTTCATCTCGGACTGCATTGTAAATTTGGGATTAATGTTTCAGCAAAAACCATTTTACAAGCTCACAGTAATGAAGCCTGTGGTTGTGCCCTTCGTCTTTTTATGCTCACAGTTTGTGTAACCTCTCTTCAGATGTAATTTCCACTGCTTTCATCTTGAATCAAGTTCTTTTGAGGGTCACATTACATTTGTTCATTTAGTAGACACTTTAAAGGGATACTTCACCTAAAAATAATGAAAAATGTGTCATCATTTACTTACCCATTTTGTATGACACAAAAGAAGATAGGCCTATTTTGAGAAATGTATTTAGTCCATACAATGCAAGCCAATGGTAACCAAAACCAGCATTCTCCAGAATATCTTCTTTTGTTTTTCACAGCAGAAAGAAGGTCATGCAGGTTTGGAGCGACATGAGGGTGAGCAATGGATGACATTGGCTGTAATGATATTTTTGGTTGAACTATCCTTTTAAGTAAATTATCAGTGAGAAGAAATACAACAGCAGCCAACAATATTAGCAGTCATGTCAAAAGGGATAGATTTAATGGTGGTTTATTGTCTGGAGATATGCCATTTGCTATGTGAATTGGTGTTTGCAACCCACTTTATATTTGAATCATATTTCTGAGTGAAACATTATTTTTAATGAGAATAAAAAAATAGGCTGGGACTTTATTTCATCCTTTAAAATTTGACTGGATGGTGGATATTTCATACCAGAATGGATGCATGGTGGCTAAATAGCTATTTGGCTATTGGTTAATGTAAAGCACGGCCTACATTTTGATTAAAGATAACAAGAACAAACCAATTTTGTCTTTGGAATGTATTGATAAATTGTTCACAATACAACCAGGAACATGCATTGTATGTACAGTATATGTATATGTGTGTATATATATATGGTGGATTCCAAGCAGTTTTTGCTATTGAGATGACTGTGAAAAATGGCCCTATATTAACCATATATATATGGTCTATGGATATGGAATTTAATTTCTTTATTTTGCTGGAATGGTGAGTAGGCCATGGATGAGTTAGAATGAGTGAGCGCTTGTCTTCGAGCTGTTTGCGTAGGCTTGCCTTGTACTCCCCTAGAGTAAACTACTGCTTTAAGCAAGCATGTCGCCTCAACCAGAGCCTGCCACTAACTAGAGGAACTGCTAAAACGTAGTGTAACAAACTTTAAAGTGTTCCAACCACTAAAAGTGAGAAATCAGAATGAAATAACCTAAATAGTGAAATGTTAAGATGCTACAGTTATTTCAGTACACCTGTGAATTTCTATGTCAAACATTTTAGTTTGACCACTATTTGATTAAGGTGATTTTTTAAATGCATTGCTGCATCACACTAAACTCTTCTGCTTAATGATTTCATCTCGTGCTTATCCCCGGAGGTGGTAATTACTGCCTTGCGTGCGGACGTGATAACCTTCGTCTGCTTGGTGATCATTTGCATAATCATTAGAAAAATTAACATGCACTTTTCCCCGTTTACACCACAGGCTGATATGCAAGCGGCTGCTTTGTCATCTGGTAATTAATGAGCAGTGTAATGAGTTGTGTGTGCTCCCAATAAACGCCGCCTTTTATGGCTCTCTGTAGTTGGATTTAAGGGACTTGCCTCTTCGCCCCCTATTCAGTGCGACCTGACACCAATTCTGCTAAATAACACAAAGTCCCCAGAAACTGAGAACTGGTAAGCCCTTTAACCCAAGAACCATGAAGAGAGATGCTCAAGGGCTGATTCACAGAAAGCAGAGAGTCATATCTAGAAACTGCAGCCTGTGCAACAATCGTTTTAAGAAAAGAATGAGGGAAAACTTGACAGAATGTAAATTAGCAAAGTGCAATCAATCCTCAAAGCACTGACAGTTCACATTTTCATTGTTACACAGATGTCAATTCATGTCCGAGTGCTGGGCAATTAACTGCCTAATTCAGTCATTTAATTTTCATTGAGCAGGTTGGGTGAAGCGGGGCTTCGTCCTTCACAGTCTCTGTTATTTCAGCCCCACACTGCGCTGTCAAACATCTGAGGTGACGCTCCAATCAGCGATGTTATAAGGGTACATTAAGTCAAAAGCCCCTTAATTTTTTTAATCAAAGTGCAAATGTAAAAAGAGAACATGATTGTGCATGGATTTCTAGTTATATTCACCTGGGCCTTTCCTTATATTTGCTTATGAAGGTTAGTCTTAAATCTCCTCAGAGGGAAGATGTGAAGATGGCTAATAATGGCCCTAACCTATTCTCTTCCAATTTGACGTGTAACAAAGGGCCAGACTTCCTGTGAAGTGCTCGTTCACCACAGAGAAATGTTACGTTCACAGGAGATGGATGGCCTCTCAGTACACTCACTTAGCCAGCAGCCCCTGGGTCCCCTTCACAGTCCCTACACCCTACTGAGTTTACAACATTAATTATAGACTTGTTAATAGCTATCCAGAGAACATGCTTACATTAATATGCTTTGAATTTCACACCACCCACTCGTACACCAACACACCTATGCATACACAGACTGTATTATAGTTTGCGAAAGGTTAGTTATCTGGCAACAGTGACTTTCATATGCATGCAGAGAGAAGAAAGGGCCACAGTATCCTTATACTCTAAAATAGCATTCATAGATATGCTTGAAATATATCAGTATGTAATCTAATAGTGTTAAGAGTTGATTTACCAGTTTAATGCATGTGTTTGCAAAATGCTCACTACAGACTTGTTTTCCACTAAACTTGTGTGGATCTCATGTGAACTCCTTTAAATCGTGTGCTCGAGACTAGTAATTTCTATATTTCAAACTCCACAAAAGCTCATAATTCCTCTCACAATATTTTAGCAAGCATGTTGTGTATCACTTATTTTTCTGATTGTTTCGAACATGAACTAGCGATGTCTGTTTTCAGAGTGAATCACACTTTTGAGTTGGTTCATTTCCGTGAATTTAGCGAATGATTCAGGTTGATTCAGGGTTGAACTGCTCACTCGAGTTGTTTGGAGAGATTTTCACTCATAAAACAGTAACATGGTTCTTAGAACGCAGAGGGCAACAAGAACGCTGGACGAAGTGGATATTTACACCTACAAACAACTTACACAATCTGCAAAAGCATCTTATCATTTGCCATTGATGCCGGTCTTTATTCAGTTCAACACCTGCACGACTTTGTACTGTAGGTAAAACATTTTCCAATTAAAAGAGTATCAAAACACTGGCAATATTAGTTAATTACTAATATTACCGTTTCTTACCTCCACGTATTGTGCAGTCTTTGTACAAGTATAAAGAACATATTTTCTAAGTATATTTTGCATGCACTTTGTAGCTAACTTTACTGAAAACTTAATTGTAACAAAAGGGTAAACATACTAAAAGTGTAACATGGCAAATGTTTATTTCTTTTTATGGTTATGCCTGTTCATGAATCAGTCAGCATGCAAATTCCGTATCTTCCCAGCATATCGAGTTTTATCTGAATCCATGCAACAGGTCTCTGCTTATAAAGAGTAATATAATAAGTCCCTCAGATTTATATTGAAGATGGTGGAGTGAGGGTGTATGTATGTGTGTGTGTGTGTGTGTGTGATTCTAGAGGGGAATGAGGAGATAATATGAGAGCTGTTGTACAGGAAGCTGTCTTCAGTTTTGTGTCTCATGGTCCTGATCACTTCACTGGACTGCAGATTAGTACTATGATAATCCTTTTCTCCTTGCTTGCCTTTCTCATTAAAAAAATGTTTCTTTAAACTTTGGGAATTTTTTAAAGAGCTAAACTGCACACACTTCACTTTGGTTCTATCTCTAGTTTTTTAGCTAGTTTTTAAGAAATTGTTCACTCAGGTGTTGGCAGAGACGTCATGCCCATTCAAAGTTATTGGCACGTGCCCCCTCAGATTACTGAGCCAAGTGGATTTTAAATGCAGCTGTGATGAAATGCACAGCATCATCAGCATGGTGGTTTGTTCACTTGCTTGCTGACTGAATTATCTGGCGAATTCTCTCATCAGAAACAAAGTGCAGATGTGCGTATGAATGTAAGTAAGATATTAATTTCACAGTTTAAACAGCTTCAGTGATTTTAATGGGAATTTTTTGAGAGTGCCTGAACTCTGGCTAGACTAAATGAAAATGTTCTTTTGATAATGTGTTCTTTGCTCTCTGAAAGTGTTATAATTGGTAACATACAATATTGTTGTTAAATTCACATTAAATAATATAAAAACAAAATCAGGTCGTATTAAAATATTTATGGCCTGAACCGACATATCGTTACTATATTAAAAGTCGGGTTTTTATATGTAGTTAATACAGTAGATTACACTATTAGTCTACTTTGCCCATCACCATTTATTGATCAAATAACATAATCTATAAAGGTGCAAACACACATTTACTTACACATATTTGAGAATCGAGATATTTCCTGATATAGTTAACACGTTTGGAATTATTTCGTATAAAAAGGAAAACAAAAAAACATAAACCTATGTCAGTTATGCAGTGCTATCGTGGCTGCTGTGTGTCACATGACAAGCATGACCCCCCGCCCCCTCGTGCCCCCTCAAAAATCATGAATGCATGACGCCCCTGGATGTTGGCATTAGTTGAAGAAGCAACTAATCTAATTTATTCTTGAAATCTGGCATTGTGTAGTGCAAATATTGTTGAATTATGATAAATTGTGTGTGATGTTTCTTATTTGTAAGTCTCTTTGCATAAAAACATCTAATAAATGAATAAATGTAAGCTGGAAATGAACAAAACAATATTCATTCAGTCAGATGTTAGCAGGTACTATTAGGTGCCACAGGTAGGTAGTTCTGTTTGAGTGTTTTTGTGAAGTGTAGTCTGAACCTCACTGAAACATGGCAGTGCAGTCTCTAACACCACTGTGGTATTGATATCTACAGTACATGATGACTACTGTATTGAGCTTTAAAAATCATCTCCCTCATAATTCATGGAGTGATTTTGAATTGAATTAGCCACTCCACAGGATGCTGAAATGGAATGACATGAAGAAAATTTCACTGAATTCACAAAGCAGATGACTAGTTCAACATAAAAATCTAAATCATGGGCAAAAACAGATCACTTCTTATGTTACCATCTCAAATGTTCATCAAACATAGCCCATAAAGAAATAGAAGTGAGGTCATGAGTTGTGTGAGTAGTAGTATTATGTTTATAGATAATTTACACTGAAATACCAAATGTATTAAAAACTGCAATTACAGCAGTTGCCCTACCATTCAAAAGTTTGGGGTTGGTTAGATATTTTAAATGTTTTTTGAAATAAGTCTCTTTATTTTTAGGCTGCATTTATTTGATGAAAAATACAGTAAAAACAGTAATATTGTGAAATTTTATTGCAGTTTAAAACAACCTTTTTTTATTATAATTTATTTTAAAGTGTAATTTATTCCTGTTATGCGAAGCTGAATTTTCAGCATCATCACTCAGATCCTCAGTGTCACTCTTACTGTCTCCATACTTATAAACAGTAGTGTATTTTCTTGGAATTCTTTGATTTCTGTTCTGTGTTCTATTTAAATAAAGTCTGTGTCTTGTTTGCTACCTCAACTCCCAAAGAATTTTAAAGGCTTTTTCATTTCATTTTTTTTATGTGTTACAGACTCTGAGAGTTCTAATTAAAGATACTCCAGCTCAATGTTCAGCTGTAGCCACTACAGAATATTTCAAAAGGCCAGTGTTTAAAAAGACATGTCACCTTGAGCTCTCTGTGAAAAAGCCAGAAAAGAAAGCAGATGACGTGAAATGGGCCATTTCATGCAATCCTGGACATTGACAGACTGTGGAAAGTGCCTTTCTGCAAGTTTTTAGACGTTTAACAGAGATTGCGGCACAGACCTGTAACCTTTCATTTATGCGCTGTAATTATTCAATCCTTCTGGGTGTGTGTGCATTTCAATATAGAATCAAACCCTTAAAATCTGCCTCACCTCGGATCCTGGTGAAGTGATGAGGTTAAAATATGTTATACAGCACACAGGGTCTGTCTTCCTGATGCAACCTGTAGGAACATACCGTACTCAAGGACACAGTGAAGGGCCGTTCACACTGACAGTGATTTGCACTGACAATGCAACCGTAAGTCATTCATTTTCAGTGAGAGTTGGAGATTTATGTGACAAGAGTGACAGATCATTGGCGATTTAAGAAAGTTGGGCAGAGGTCAGCTTCGTACAAATCTGCACTGATGTGATGTAGCGACTGTCAGTGGTAGTTCAGACAGTAAAGCTCATGTGATCTGCAATTTGAATTCATACTATTTAAAGGGAAATTCTGACAATTCTGTCATCATTAATTACTGTCATGTTATAAACCTTCCAAACTTCCAAAAGTTTATTTGAAAAGTGTATTTTTTTCCCTATGTGATGAAAGTCAATGATGTCTAATGCAGTTTTGGACCCCACTGACATTCATTGTATGGACAAACACAGTTGAAACATTCTTCAAAATATCTTCTTTATTGTTATGCAGAATAATGAAAGTCATACAGGTTTGGAACAGCATGACAGTGAGTAAATGATGACAGAATTTTCATTTTTGGATTAACTATCGCTTCAAAACACTACACGCACATACAAATCTCTATCCAAACAAAGCATCTCAATAAAGTCTGTGATTCACTTTATGATGGGTTATTCTCTTTCCTCTCACTGGCCTAGTTTCTCTTATCTCTTATGAAATAGATTGTGTGGTCAGGGATCAGATAAAGTAGAAGAGAGATCTTTTTCTCTCTTTGTGGTGGGACAGTAAGATGAATGTGTGCAGGGCCCATCAGTGTAGGCATTAGAATAACCTCTTCGGTCTTGTGAGACAGTGTGTTCTCGTTGCATAAATTTCCTGTATAATCATCACTTACTATTGTAGTGATGTGCATAATGGAGTTAAGGGATAATGATAGGTTTTACAGGCTGTAGAGAGAAGTTGTCTTGGAATTTGTGCCCTTAAATGTGAGATTGTCACATTAGTAAAACGTTTACTGTGCCACAATACTAGATGTGTTTGAAGACCGGAGTCAGGTTTTGCTTAAATTAGGTCCTCAATAATAGGGCCAAGCAGTGACCACACCCTTTTTTATAAGCATTTGGAGTGTTTTTCCCATTTCCATATGGATTTCATCTTTAAAAAGAGTTGTAAACCATAAACTGAATTGACTCTGAGATGAATCACAATATTACAGACTTTGATTTGAAACAAAAACTATATATAGATCTAACAGCTGGATTTGCCAGTTTGCGAATTTTGTTGCATTAAATGTTTAGTAGATATTCAGAGACTTGTTTAAAGTGTGTGTTTGCTGAATGAATAAAGTATTATGGCATTTGCCTTTCAATTATTTGACAAAACTGTTAAAACAAAGACACTGAACTAATAGAGACAGAGATTGCAAGTTCCTGTGTGTCCGAGCTCAGGTGTTGGGTTCTTATAATAATCGGCCAATGCTGATAATTAAAAAATGCCAAATATTGGCTGATATATCAGCCTTAACAACAGATTACCCCATATTGGTTGATTGCTAATATTTTTATTTTTTACTTTTTAAATTGTAAAATAGTTGAATGTGGAACCGCCTTGATGTCATTCAATACTTATGAATAACTCTTTTATCCTGATATGTTTGCTGCAGTACTGTGATTGGTGGCACTTTCCCTTGAGGATTCACGTGTAGTGTAGTTTTTCAAATGGAATTTCCACTGTAGCTATAGGAATGGTATTTTTCATAAATAAAGTATATTTTTCTATAAATAACTTGAAATATATAACTTATAAATAACCATTGTTTCAGTTTTAACTTTTATTTATTTATAAATGTATTCCCATGAGGAAAACAGCTTAATGACAGTATAAAAATGCAAAAAGGTTTGTCTGTTTAGGTTTTAGGGGACAGAAAATATCATTAGCTCTGTACAAAAACAGGTCAATCCAAAATGATGGAAAAACAAGTGTGTATATACACAGGATCTTGCCTTTTGCCTTTGGATAGAGATATTGAGCAGTGAGGCAGTAAATCGTTTGATTAGTTGATTCACCAAGGGAATCCTGGAATATATTTGCTGCGGTCTTAACACACACACACACAATGATTCTTTCTTTGTCTGCATCCCCAGGCCATTATATCTAAATTTCTTTGTTTATTTTACCTTATGCTCTGTTTACCTAGTTCTGTTTCCTTCATTTTTGATACTCTTTCACAGCTGAAAAGCAAAAATGAAATCTTTGAAAGGCTTGTTTATGCACTGTACCTGTAACGGGGCTGACGAGACGTGAGACGTTTGGATCCATCTGCAAGCTTTTATTAAAGAGACATGGTATAACAGGCAGGGTCGAACAATGGCAAACAGGTATATGGCGGGCAAAAACACAAGAATAGTCCTAGGGCTAGCGTAGGTCACCGATCGGCAGACAGAATCACAGGGGCGAGACGAGAGGGAAAAATCCAGGAAAACAGGCAAAGATCAGAAACCGCAAAAACAGGCAAGGCAAAACAAGGAAAACACGGAGACTCGGAAAGGGGTACAGGCTAAACAATACTCAGCAGAGAATGGTGGTTTGAGTGGGTGTTATATAGTGAGTGAGGTGATGAGAAACAGCTGTGTGCAATGAGTGCAATCAGTGCAGTGTGCAAATCGTGCAATGAATGATGGGATATGTAGTCTGGGGTGCTATGCAACAGCAGAAGACCACCAGAACCAGACAGTAGACCCCCACGGCGGAGCAGAGGACCACCACGGCGGAGCAGAGGACCACCAGAACCAGACAGTAGACCACCACGGCGGGGCAGAGGACCCCCACGGCGGGGCAGAGGACCACCACGGTGGAGCAGAGGACCACCACGGCGGAGCAGAGGGAACAGAAGCCCCCCCCGGTGAACCACACCGATCAGGAGACCGTGGCGGAGACTGTAACAACGAGAGAGTAGAGACAGACAACAGAGACAGAACATTGTGGTTGATAGACAAGACTGAGCGTTCAGGGTCAGCCTCCCTGGCTGGGTCGGGACAAAACAAAAGCTCACAAACGGCCTCCATAACCGGGACAGGACAGACAACGAGTGTTCCCAGACGACCTCCTTGGCCGGAACAGAACAGGCAGAGAGTTCATTGACGGCTTCCTTGGCCGGAACAAGACAGACAGAGAGTTCATAGGCGGCCTCCTTGGCCGGAACAGACAGCAGAGAGTTCATAGTCGGCCTCCTTGGCCGGAACAAAACAGACAGAGAGTTCATAGACGGCCTCTTTGGCCAAGTCAGTACAGTCAGATAGTTCACAGACGGCCTCCATAGCCGTAACAGGACAGACAGAGAAGTGTTTTTGCTGGTCACCACCATCACGCAAGGAACTGAGGCAAGTGTCTCCATCTCGGGAGGTTCTGCAGCCTGCGCCGCCACCTCTGAAGAGACTTCTGTGGACACCGTGGCCTCTGGGAGCACGGCGGTGGACACCGCTACCTCGGGAGGTTCTGGAGCGTAAGCCGCCAGCTCTGGAGATGTTGTAGCCGGTGCTGTTGCCTCTAGCAAATCGGCGGTGGAGTAAGCGGCCCAGATACACCATAAAGCAACCCCCCATATGGGAAGTGCTGCAGACGGGAATGAGTTCAGGAATATAAGGTTAGAGTGAGTGGGTTTGGGGATACCAGCGTTGCTGTGCAGACACCAGCGGTGCATCCCTCAAACTGGATACCAGACTGGGAAGGGCTGACCTTGATATTCTGGGTGCAACAGACAGGACGTGACAATACTCTGGAAGATCAGCTGTGATGCACCGTGATTCTTGATGAATAACTAACGGACGTTACTCTGGACGAACAGTGAGAAGTGACGAACTCTGGACGAACAGCTGAGCCATGGCGAGACTCTAGAAGATCAGGCTGTGCGTAATGGCACTGGCAGCTCAACTGTGACTTGACTTGGTTCATGAGGATCAGCTGTGACTTGACTTGACTTGAATCATGAAGATCAGTTGTGACTTGACTCATGACGATTAATTGTGACTTGACTCATGCGATCAGCTGTGACTTGACTTGACTCATGAAGATCAGCTGTGACCTGACTTGAATCATGAAGATCAGCTGTGACTTGAATTGGTTCATGATGATCAGCTGTGACTTGACTTGGTTCATGTAGATCAGCTGTGACTTGACTTGACTCGTGATAATGAATTGTAACTTGACTTGACTCATGATGATCAGTTGTGACTTGACTTGACTCATGAATATCAGTTGTGACTTGACGAGTCTCATGAATATCAGTTGTGACTTGACCAGACTCATGATAATTAACTGTGACTCGATTTGACTCATGACTATCAACTGTGACTAGACTTGACTCATGATAATGAACTGTAACTTGACTCGGGAAGATTAGCTGTGGCTAGACTTGACTCGGGAAGATCTGTTTTGACTTGACTAGACTCATAATAATGATCTGTAACGTGCTTGTACTCAGACTCATGGACGCTTCAACTGTTTCTTGACCTGACTCATGATGATCAACCGTGATTTGACTAGATGCTGTTGTGTCCACCATCTTTTGAGTGTGCTCCGCTGTCGCCGCCATCTTGTGACCGTGCTCTATTGGTGTCCGCCATTTTGCGTCAGGCTCTGGCTGCCCCGCCCATTTTGTGAGCATGCTCTGGTACCGCCACCACTTCAGTCACAGACATTGTGTCGCGTTCTTCCTCCGCTACACCCACAGTAAACAAAGATCCAACAGTAAACAAAGCATAATCCATGAACTGAGCTAGTGATGAACGTGGACCCTCGCGTCTAAGCTTAGCCCTAAGAGGTTGATTTATGCCATTGCAGAAAAACTCTATCAGTAAACAGTCTGGTAACTCAGAACAGTGAACGATGGCTAAAAACTCTCGGATATGGTTCTCCAATGATCGGGGATCCTGTTTAAGGGCTAACAAAATCATTGCTGTGTCCATACCTGGCCAATGTTTCTCAGAAAAGCTGCTGGGTCCTTGTAAGGCAGAGTATTCAGTAATGGGACTGACGAGACGTGAGGCGTGCGGATCCATATGCAAGCTTTATTACCGAGATGTGTATCACAGGCAGGGTCGAACAATATGCGAAACAGGTATTGGCGGGCAAAACCCAATATAGTCCCTAGTCTGCGTAGGGCACCGATCGGCAGACAAAGCACAGGGCTAGACGAGAGGGAAAATCAGGAAAACAGTCAAAGACAAAACCTGCACACAGGAAAAGCCCGAGGGGGAGACTCAGAAAGGGGTACAGGCTAAACAATACTCAGCAGAGAATGGTGGTTTGAGTGGGTGTTTTAGTGATTGATTGATAAAAAACAGCTGTGTGCAATGAGTACAATCAGTGCAGTGTGCAAATCGTGCAATGAATGATGGGATATGTAGCCCGGGGTGCTATGCAACAGTTTGTGTTGTGCGAGAGTCAATGTAAAGGAAAGGGTGACCTCTGGTGGTGAATAAATGGAAGTCCATGGACCGAATTCATGACAGTACCTTAGGAAGGAACCAGTTTAACTATTTTTGTATAATATTTGCCCTAGCTATGAGTATACTTGCATCAAACATGTTTGACATGTTGCCATTGGACCTCACATTATAGAAGAAATAAATGCAGTCGGTATGTTTTCATGCCTTTTAGCATGAGTCTCAGTGTTTTGTGTTACTCTGCTGTTTTGAACACACCCTGCATGCTGCATGTACTCCAGTGCCCCACCGGCTCAGCTCCCTTTCCCTGGGAAACTCATGTACTCAAAGTACTCAAAGTAATCATGTTTTTGTGCCGAAGGCTAAACGCCTGAGAAATGCGGGGGCTCCTGTGATTGACGACTGTCAATGGTAGCGTGAAGGGAGAGACTGACTGAGACAGGAGAGGATGGTGGAGAATGGAAACAAAGGATCACTATTGCGTGTACATTTGCTTGGAATGAACGTAAGCAATGGCAGGCATGAAAAAATCTGACTGTTAAGGGATGATGGGAACAGATAAAGAAAACACGCTCTTTGAGCCTGGATCAATCGTGAAGTTGTGGAATTAAGGCTGATTTGCCTTCTAAATGTTATCTGGAGCTCAGGTATAGACTTGAACCCGTCTTTAAGAGAAAATAATGCCTCTGTGTCTCTTCCAGCGCAGACAGAGTGAAGACAGAGCCAGAAGTCTTACCAAGCAGACATGGAGCCTCTGCTGAAACCAAGAACTGTTTGTACAGAATACTTGATTCATCCAACATTATGTTTCTGGAAAACTGTCAGCTGTGCCCAAGGCCAATCCATCTTTTTCACTCAGTACTGTGTTGATCAGGGATCAGAATGTTCAATTTTTTCATCCTATTAATTAAGCATCATAATGAGTTAAAACATTTCCATAGGATTCCCTACAGGTTGTGTTCTCCACCACAATAGCACTGCCATCTGTCTGTCTGTCTATCTATCTATCTGTTTGTCTGTCTGTCATGAAGCCACTGTTCTTCACATGGTTTCCTTTGAGAATGTGGTTTCTGTCATATTGAGGGTGCAGATATGGCATGATGCTCTGGAGGTCTTAGCCTTCAGAGCTCACAGGTTTAATTAGGGAAATAATCTTTTTGTTTGTTTGTTTTTGCCTTTTTCAGTTCACACACAAGTGTTCAACAAGGACACACACATTATCCTGGCAGTGTAAAGGAGGGCAGGCATAAGAGATATGAAGCAGATATGCTGTTTTTTCCCTTGCTGACAAGGACAACACAGGCTTTTATCTTTTGGACTCATCCACAAGACTGCCATTTGTCAAATAAATGCACAGTCCTATTGCAAAAATCTTAAGTCTTAATTAGTATTTTTGTCTTGTTTTCCAATAACAATATGTACATCTCCCCAAAACAAGACTATTTACATAAACCATAATTTGCATATGATATTAAGCCTTGACTTATCAACATTGAAGTTTATTCTTAACTCCACTGACAAATTATGTTTCAAGGATGTTTAGATATTTCCAGTGGAAAACAAAATGAAAATACCCATTAAGAAAATGATTATTTGCAGTGTAATTGTGCATCTCAGTGTTTGATTTTTGCTGACTCTCTTTGATTTCATTAAATGTGATTATTTTGACGCTTCAAACCTTCAGTAACACTAAAGTTTCCTGTCTTTTGTGGATTTTATAAACTTTAACAGCTGTCTGCCTGTGGTTTTGCTGTGTGCTCTGCGGATTCAAGGGCCTCAAACTGTCTGAAATTGAGAAATGTGCCAAAATGAAGACTGCACCTGTCTCAGGGTCTCTCATGGCTGCTACCTGATGTTGTTACAGAAGAAATGAGTAGAAAAACAGCTTTTACCTGCTTCGGTAGAATACAGCTCCCTTAAAACACACAAGTTTCTCTAAAATACAGTAAAGTGCCTCTTTAGGGCTCTGGGTCTAAATACAGCTCACCTCGAGTTAGTGTAGAGAAGTGAATGTAGAAATTTCTCCCTGTGAGCACACACTTCATAGAAAATCAATTTCATAGGTTAGGACAACATTACCGCAGGGTCCAAAAAGGTTTTTTAAAAACTTAATAGCACGAGTGAATTCACTCAGTGGGGAGGAAAAAGATGCTTAGACATGCCATAGTCTGTATTTTTATTATGAAAGTTTTTTGTTTTGCAGTCTGCAGAGATATTTTTTAGTGTTAACACAGTTTTATACGCTTCTAGTTTTGTTGCCATCTGCAATTTTAGCCTCAATATGACTCTTTATGCAAGACATGATGTCTCTGCCTAATTATAGATAGGAGTCCTTCTCAAAACACAACATAAACATCTGTTTCTCTTCTTCTTGGCTCTCTGCCTATTGCTCCCTCTTTTTTTCTCCATCCATCATTCTTCCAGTACTTAGTTTTGTTTATTGTTACTTCCTCTCTGTTTCCTAGGAGCTGATGTTTATCCCACGGATCTACTGGACAGCACATACACGTGACAACATCATCTCCCACAAATCCCAGGACACTCTTCCTTCTGTGTGGATTAAAGTCTATATCAGGGAAACTAGAGCTTAAACAACTGGGATTTTTCCCATGTTCTGTAGGAAATGAGACTTTGGCATCTGTCTTTTCTCTCTACATGGACGAAAAGCCAAGGAAAGTGTACTAAAAGCTGACCGACAGGATTAAGTTAACTTACAAAAAACCCAAAGAAGAGCCTGATGGTGTCATATGATATGGATTAATTGCACTCAGTCAGAGCGCCCAGCTGCAGCACTTTGGCTCCTGATGAAACTGATGTTTTTCTGCATAATTCGTAGTCAGTTTGGAGCCGTTAGCCCTCCCGCACTGTGTGTCATAGCATGTGGCTTGGGCTCAACATCCACAGCATCTTAATTACATAGCCGAACCGATTTAGACCACGGAGGAAACATAACTACATCTGGAGATATGCTGCGATGTAGAGGGATGCACAATGCTGGAGACATCTGATCTGCTTTCCTCACATTTTTGGTTCTCTTTACCTATGCGATTACCCAAAAGAAGCCCAAGAGATCCCGCTCTCTCTCACACATGCACCTAGTAAGTTTTTGAGTATAACGTCTGTAACCTTTCTAGTGCTTCTCTTTCTCTCCACCACTGACGTCCCATTCACACATCCCGCTATAATGAAGCCTTTAATTAATGATGCACAGGTTCATGATGCACAGGTTCAAATTAGCCTGGTTCAGTGACTATCCAGGGCCGTTGGTCCCTGCAGACACAGTGACCTTTGGAAAGGGCCAGACTACTGCTCTGTGGCCAAGCACCTTCACACACACACACATACACATGCACGTACATCTACCCTTGAGCCCTTGGCAGTAAATAGTGAATGGTAAATGTCAGCGCTCTGGCCATTGAATTATACAGTTTATTTGAATAAGTGTTAGAGCACCACAATCTCCACCAACAGCTTGCCTCTGTCCACACATCAGCCTTCAGCAAGCTGGGAATTTTCTCTTTGATTAGCGGGATTATATTGTCTTTTATCTTGCGCTTGCTCTGTTACTGTCTCTCTTTTCCTGTTCCTTGCAGCGGCAGCCATGAGGGTTGCACCGACACATTTGGCTGGACTACAGAGCAGCGTTCCACGTGGATAAATTAGTTTATTTCGTGTCGGGGTTACACATTCTTGCCATATTTTTTTTACAACTGCACGGCTCGTGGAAGATGACAGGAAAGACTTAAAAGGGCCTGATGCACCTTTTAAGAGCAGCAACAAAAATTTGTAAATCATCAAGAGGGAGTGAGGGCTAGTTCTTCACAGACAGCGCTGAAGGAAACGCTCAACTCCCTTCACCTGCCGGCTCCGAGCGAGCGAGAGCTAGAACTGAGGTCTCTGGCAGACTGGCAGTTGCTCCTGATCTCTAGCCTGGTGGTTTGTTGATGCATATGCCTTGATTTTCACGTTCCTCAGCCCTCCCCCTCTGTGCCCGTATAATGCTCAGTTGCCGGTGTGCCGTCCTGGAGCCATGCCCATCCCCGAGATGGCTTTGAGCCCGGTGAAGTCTCTGTATTGGGAGGTGTTCCCCTCCATGGCCACGCAGCGGGTGTACTGCACGCCCGTGCTCTGGGCTGGGCGCCTCTACGTGCTGGGGGGCTGCAGTGAGAACGGCCTTTCTCTGGACTCTGTTGAGGTGCTGGATCTGGAGAGCCAGCGCTGGTGTGAGCTGCCCCCTCTCCTCACCGCTCGGGCCGGGGCATCCGCCGTGGCCGTCGGAGACCAGCTGATGGTCATGGGAGGCATGAACGCGCAGCAGAGCCCACTGGCCTCAGTGGAAGTATATCACCCTGATGAGGGAAAGTGGGAGAGGAAGACAGGACTGGGGCAGCCCTCTATGGGCATCACCATGCTGGAGAATGGTAAGAACAGTGTTTCCTCCTGATTTTGACTAATTCTTTGTTGAAAAGACTGTGCTGGTCAAGCTTTTTTCCTTACTACACTGCAAAAAAGTTTTTCCACTTAAAGAAAGTCTAAAAACTATAAGCTAAATTGTGTAAGAAATTAAAAGACATGTTTTCAGGGAATATGCTCTGAATTATGCTTATTTTTCTTAACTTATTGTCAAATTAGGCATGAACCTCACTAAATGTTGTTTGTTTATGCCTAATTTGACAATGGGGTAAGAAAAATAAACTTAATTAATTGATTATTCTTTGAAAATTAGTCTTATTTCTTGCAATTTTGCTTCTGGGGTTAATGAAAAATAAGAGTGTCCATGAAAAAAGAAAAGTGTTAGTTAGTTTCTACACCATTTCCAAAGTTTAATGACCAGTAAAAAGCCATGCTTTTCTTATACCGTGAATGCATGTGATTTTTACAGTTGATTTACAGTTACCAGAATTTTTAAATTCAAAAACATCATTATGTTTTGTTGGAGTTGCACCACAATCTGAACTAACCTGCCTCAAAATTTTAAATATCTATTTTAAAAAAATGTCTAATTGACCTTGACACACAGTCATGAGGGTCTTCAGGGGACCTATCAGTTATGTAATTTCCTGTTTTATCATTTCTGAATGTTAGCTACACCATTTGATAATTTGACAGACAAATGTTTTTCGAATATTAATACTAAAGCAGTTTAAATTTTTTCCCAGTGGAAAAATTTAAATAAAAGAATATTATAAAATCCTTTTCAAGAATTTCATTCTTTTAATTAGTCTTTTTTTCAATGGATTTTTCGGGAACATTATAGTTCCACCTACATTTTTAACTTTATGCCCCCCAAAATGAATTTTTATATGGAAATTAAAAACATGCTAACCATAGAAAAATGTATTCACATAATTGTATGCTTGAATTGTGTTTTTAATTAATTAAGAGAAAGTGAAAAATATTAGCATGCCATATCATTGATCTAATTTTCAAGGAGGTTTAGATGTTTTACAGTAAAACAAGACAATGCTTCTTACCCACATCACATCACATCTTGTCACTACAAGTGTATGAATTTCTACCGTTGTCAGGCTACACTGTCATTATTTGGTTCTCAAACCTCAGGAAGCAGCAGTGCGTAGAAAGACATCAGACTGTAATTGGGGAAAACAAAGTTTGGTTCTTCTCTCGTCTATCAGAGCACGATTAGTCGTATAATCTTGGCTGCTGTTATCTTTGCTACAGTCACTGTGGTTGTAATGAATGTCTCTCGTAGCTGGCACCTCTAGAGTGCTCCGGATATACCAGCTCCAAATCAAGGCATCAGTCATGCCATACTGTGACAAAGAATTACAATGCAGAGAAAAGTCTCTCTCACACACTCTCCCTCCTCTTTAGCTTGTGTAGGTGTGTGTTCAGGTGACAGTTTATCCAGTTTGAGACCCCGAGGAAGAGTGTTTGTTCACAGGGATTCGCTTCTGCTAAGCCGCATTTCACCAGCTGAGCCGCATTCAGGCCTGGATTGATCAGTTCCGTGGATCCGTTTTAAAACTATCAGCAGGCCGGCTAATACAAGACCTGTATTTGTATTCATGTGCAAGAGAGAGCTCATAAGCCTGTGGTTCTTTAATGAATACTTTGGTCATGTCCGCAGAATTATAAATGAACTGTCTGCTCATTTACCTACATGAAATTAGCATGTGAGCTGTGGTCTAGGCGTTTGTCATAAAATAATAATATTGAGGATGTGAGGGACACATCTTAAGGTCTACTTTTAGGTCTACTTACAAGGTTAGTCAAGGTTCCCTGCACTAGACTAGTAGACAAAGCACTAGAGGGTTTATTTTTGCATGAGCATTTTCCAATCTTGATATTTGATATTTTTACTCCCCCCCAAAACTCCCCACTCTGGCCTATTTTACAAATTATAGAATAATAATATATAATAATCAGGTAATATCATTATTTTCATATATTGTCATATTAATGGCATCACATAATAATAATTCAAATAAAGATGATAATTTACTTGCTCTTGTGTCATTCCAAACCTATAAGACTATTTCTTCCGTGGAACACAGAAAAAAAAAAAAACAATTCCATGCAATTTAAAAAATAGACCTGAGCTTTAAAAGGGCAGAAAACACTTAAATATATGTACTAGTAAATAATGACAGGTGTTAACTTTTGGGTGAACTACTCCTTTAAAGCAGTCTTTTGCTACTGTACCTTTAAGACCTCTAAATAAATGACCACGGTTCTGATTGACTAACCTCTTTGCATGTAAAAAGAGTAACACCGTTTAGGCGTGGTAGGTTTGCTGTCAGGTCCAATTGATATAAATTTGTAGCCACTTTTATGTGTGAAAAACATGAGCACACTGGGGAATGAGCTGCAGGATTGTGTATCGTGTGTTTATCCGTGTGCATTAGTGTGTTAATAATTATGCCTCTGTTGTTCAGTCTCCATAAAGTTAGAGTCTCTTGTGTTCCCTTTCAGGGTGCACAAATCATACAAGAATAAAAGTACCAGCATGATCCATGCCTTGCCTTATTAAAACAAGCACATGCTAATTGCCATATGCCACCACCATGTGTCCTGATAATTAAACTTGAAAGATGTTATTATACAGCTTTCTGGAGTAGTGTTTCTTATTGGTCAAATATTTTTGTATAATGAATGTATAACCTCATACACGTTGACTTGATTGCAAATGATTGCAAAGATACTATTTAAACTGAACTGAGCTGGATGATGACATCACTGAATTGAATGATGAACTGTCTTTAACTGAAAAATGAGTGTTTACTATTGTCATTTTGCATTATTGACACACTATTTTCGTAATTAATGCTGTTCAGTTGCTTTGACACAATCTGTATTGTTAAAAGCGCTATATAAATAAAGGTGACTTGACTTGACTTGACTTGACACTGTGCTATACTTTCAGGTCTCTCGTATCACTTCAACATTTTATTAACATAATAAAATAATTTCTGATAATTCAAGTGCATTCATTTATTTATTTGGCAAGTGTAGCAAATTAGCTAAAAAGGGAAATGTATATAAATAATTACAATTAATTATAATTCATTTCAATTTTTTATATCATCTGCCAATAGTAACTGTAGCAGAATTAATAATACAATCATAATCTGTTTCCATCCAGCGACTTTTCATGTAATTTTATATCAACTCTAGCTACGTCCACACGAACCAGATCCTACCATCTTTTTTTTTCCCCCTCGGCCAGAATATCTGCGATCCACACCAAACCACAAAACCACACGAAACGATGTAGCATACATGCCAGACCAGTATGTGGCGCTGTAATTCTGCCACAGAGATACACTAAAAACGGAGAAGAAGACTTGGACCATATGTGCATAAACCTATACAAACGAACATGGAACAATACATTTATTGATCTGTGTTAATGTTAGTTAATAAAAAGACAATCGTTCAGTGTTTGTTCATGTTTTGTTGCTGTTACGTGACTTAGCGGTGTCTAACTAGGGGCGAGACGTGGGCTGAAATAGAAAAAATACAGATTCCTGCTCACGAAAACGCAAGGGCTGTCTTTTTCAGATTTATCCACTCTGGGACCCGGTTTCACTCTCCCAAAACGCCGGATCCGTGTGGACGAAACGCTTATACGATACAAAATGTATGCGTATAATGCTAATTCTGTACTGGAATTAGTCAAGTAGTTCTCTTGTTTTGAGTCTTCGGGTTTTTCCGAGTTGTTCGTTCATCATGTGACAGCCCCATAAGTTTAACCAATGTAGTCTGAGCCGGAAAAATAATTGATTAGTTCATCTCGAGTCTTCGGGTTTCTCGAGTCATTCGTTCATCACGTGACACCCCCATAAGCTTAACCAATGCAGTCTCAGCCGAAAAGAGAATTGATTAGTTCATCTCTCAAGTCTTCGGGTTTTTCCGAGTCGTTCATTCATCACGTGACAGACCCATAAGCTTTAACCAATGCAGTCTGAGCTGGCAAAGAACTTGATTAGCTTCTCTCGAGTCTTTGGGTTTTTCCGATTCGTTTGTTCATCACGTGACAGCCCCTTAAGTTTACCCTATGCAGTCTGAGCCGGAAAGAGAATTGATTAGTTAATCTCGAGTCTTCGGGTTTGAGTCGTTTGTTCATCACGTGACAGCCCCATAAATTTAACTAATGCAGTCTGAGCCGTAAAGAGAATTGATTAGTTCATCTAGCGTCTTCGGGTTTTTCGAGTCGTTCATTCATCACGTGACAGCCCCATAAGCCCAAACCCGAAGACTTGTCAGATAAGAGGTGAGGTGAGCTAATCATAGACTGAAGACTCAGGTAAACAATGAATTAATCTTTTCTGTTTCTTATAGCAGTTTTGTATTGTTCGTAGTGTGATCAACGTTTGCGTAAGTAATAAACGTGTTAGGGAAGTAACACAATATTTTAATTATATTTTGTTAAAACAGGGAAGGGTCAGTTAAACCGACATCTGGCTGCCTCCTCAAATCAAAGTCTTAATGTTTGAACGGCTTGTGTTTTTGGAATTGCTTTCATGTTCTTTGCCAGTTTGAAGAGTGATGAACTCCAAAGATGTTATTGTGACTCAGTGGTGGTCTCCCAGGTGGAAAGTTGCAACATGGCTGGTCCTGCCAGCGGGGAGGAGGTGTTGTGGGTTGCAGTCGACTGGATTTCCAAAGACGATAGGGTAAAACGCGGAAGAAAGAGAAGAGACGAAGTTCACTGATTTGAGGCCTTTTTATGTTCTATGGCGTTCACACCTCCAGGGGGTTGGTGAGCCAATGGTGACTTAAACTTTCGGAGGGAACATTTACAACTCTTTGTCTTTGAACATGGTATTTTGCATATGTAACTGAATTGGGTGTTGATACAAAAACTAATAAAGATTCCTAGAACACTAATATGTTGCATGGGTATTAACATACGTATAATATACACTCTCATTTAGGTCATCAAAATACAAATGTATATATACCAAACATATACGAGTATACGGGAGGTTACATTAACTAGTGGTTCTATCAAAAGCATGCATAAAACAATATAGAATACAAAAGACAATATACAAGAACAGTAATAATACACACAGTGGCCTGGGGATATGCATGATAGAAAGGTCCAAAGAAAGGTCTGTCTGTATGAATTCACGAAAAGAGTCATTTTCTATAGGCAGTATGTGTCTAATTCAGAGGGAATTAAGTAAGAGGGAGAATCTCTCAACATGCCATTAGTTCGTAAAGTTTATCTGGTCTGGCTGAAGTGTCGTGGTTGCCATGGTCACCAGTGGTCTGGGGGGTCGTTCACAGACATTCCGGCACCCAGTCTGGTTGTTGGGTGAGGGGGTCGGTTGGATTATTTGTTAAATATAACACATAATTCTGTGTCTGATTTATCCAGGCATTACACAAGCAGCCATGTAGTGTTATCTTTTAATAATTTGCCATTATAGCAACAGGGCGATCAGGACCTCAACACAAATTAACTGTTTTTTTATCATCCTGAAGGGGTTTATTTTCTGACACAAACTGCTGTGAGATATATATAATTTACCAGATTAATCCTTAGGTGATCCTTATACAACCTTTCTTTCATTTTCAACTGACAGTCTATCATCGTAATTCATCATGTCCTTTTGTGTCAAAAAAGAATTAAGGTCCTAAAACAGGCCGTATGAAGCCATAATTCTGTCCCAGGCTTTGGCATCAAAGACCTCTGTTTTCACCTCTCTCTCTCTCTTTCTGTGAGCAAGGCTTGTTCTCTTTGATATCCTTCACGTCATCTTAGGGACAAATTGCTTTGAGGGTCCAATCTGTATTTGTATGGCTTTGAAATCCCATTTTCCTTTGCACCCCTTTGGCTTATCAGAACTATTCTGTATCCAAATATAAATCGGGGTCTGAGCCAAACCTCCCATACTGAATTTGATCTCAATCATAAGAAAGAAAAGGTATTTTTTTTTAGCTGATGCTGTTTGTGATAATGACAATAATAGAGACTCAAGCTAGAGAAGTGCAGCTGTGACTGGTTAAAACCACAGAAGTCCTATCTCGTATTTTTGCTTCTAAACATTAATGTTTTGGTGTGCGCTGTTGTCTAGCATGCAGTTTTAGTGTGTGTTGTGGTGTGAGGACGTGTCATGCTGACCTGTTTGTCACTGGGATGGCATTTGGAGTGGATGGCTATTTAGGCAGACAAGGTCTTTTTGATTTTAGACTTATAATTCTAAGGGAACAGAGTGTCTCACCAGCACTCTGAAGGAAACAGCTGTGAGCTTGGGTTGTCAACCATACCTTATAACACAAAATCATCCTGTGTTAAATCCAATGTGGGATGCAGTTTGTCTCATGTTTTAGTGTTTAACTCCTGAAATACAGCTGATAGCACTAATCATGCTGATCGCAAACATTTGAATGGTAGCACATGTATTTTGTGAAGGGTGAAATGTAAAGAGTTATTCACTTTCAGTAAGTTTCTTGAACATTGGTGCACGCTTTTCACTGGATTTTTTGCTGTGTTAAAAATTTGTACACATTTGTGAGACAGGGTTAAGCTGTTGGCTTTTTTTTATATTCATTTGATTTGATTTGATGAATTTGGTTTCATGAAAGTGAGCGTGGTTGTCAGTTACAGGACAGATTACAGTCTACGACAGATGACTAATTTTTCACAAAATGTATAATTACAACATATTACTAGCTAAATTAATAAATTGATATGTGGGACACTTTTGTATGACATGAAAATCAGAAATGCGCTGATTTCTGTCTGATACATAAAATCTGATAATCACATTAAGGCTGATATTGATTATATAAAAAAATTGTAGAATAGAAATAAAACACTGAAAATTAAAGTGAATTTAGGCATCACAACATTAGTGTTTTATTTTGAATTTATACTAAATATTTTTATGTCACCCATTTATGAATTATTGGCTATAATTTGACAATAATTATTGGCTTTATCTGTATCAGCCTGAATTTTTCTATTGGTGCATCCGTAAACAGTAAAGCCAACAGACAACTATTTATAGTTCATCTGTAAATAAAGTTTATAAATAAACTGATGTCTATATAATACAATCTAAGTGATCACATTACAATGCAATTCACTCTGTAGGATTTTATTTTTGTTTCTAGTGTGGTCAGTTGCTACCTGCCACTAATGATGCCACTAATGCTCAAAAGGCGTACTTCTTGCCATAAATAAATGTCTTCAAAGCTGTCACTCCCCTGTCCTTCATTGCTTTTCCTTGTCTGAATTGCAACCCATCTAAAGCAGCACGCCTAGGGAGACCTTGACAGTGACTCCTCTCTCTCGCTCTCTCGTCATCCTCTGCTCTCCATCTCCCTCTCTCTGCCTCTCATCTCCTGTCTCTCTCTCTCTCTCTTTCTGACTGCTGCTATCTGTATCTCCTTCTCTACCATCCCTCTCACTTCCCTACCATCATTTGATCAAGAGAGCATTCTTGTTGCCAGGCAACAGGTGTGTAAATCTGTGTGTGTGTGTGTGTGTGTGTGTGTGTTTGACCCAGAACTTTTTGAACAGAACGGTTGAGGTTGCCACTGCCATCCTGATTCACCTCAAACTGCTCTGCTACTCGCCTCTTTGTCTCTTCACAAGAGAGGCAGAGAGAAGTGCTTATTGCCCTTCTGCCCCCTTAATACCCATAATGCCCTCTGTGTTCATCAGATACACCACAGTAAGAGACTCTTCCAAACCGCTTGCTCTGATGATCCAAACCATTTATTCCCCTTGTCCTCTAGACACACTGGATCTACGGATATCTCTGTAGATTTCACACTCACTTTCTTTTAAAAGAAGTACTTGTGTTTAAGGACAGTTTGTCCATCTGTTACAGAAGAAGCTTAAAAGAATCTTTTGGGTTGTACTGAAGCCCCTGGAGATGATTTTAAAGTATGTCGGAGAAAGTCTCTGCTATAATCCTGTTGAACCCATTTGGTCCATTTTTCCTGAAAGTATGTGATTCAGGCTAAGTGAGCTTTCCCTCTGTAAATTATGCAGGAACGCATTGAGAGTGCTGCTTCTTTAAAAGATAACTGTACAAGTAAGAATTGAGGTCGGCTTTTACAGTGTTTCTCATTATTGAGTGCTAAAGAAATCTGTAGATTGTCAATGCTAAACAAAAGCATGTGAACAAGAAAATGCAGAAAATTTGCTTTCATGGTGTTGGGGAAGCTGTAGCTTGTCAAGCTTTAAGCTATTAATAGTTTCAGCAAATTAAATTACGAATGAGTTATGAATCAATAATATTTATATCTGTACTTTAAACACAAATAAATGCTAAGCTGTTTTCATTTGTACTATGCTTTGAAAATATACTTGAATGAGCATTTGCATTTTTTTGTAACTTTCAAGATTCTTCCTTGTTGTTGATTGACGTATATAATTAGTTCATCATAGTTGGTTAACACAGAATATGGATGGATGGATTCTCTTTGTGTCAATGGAAGCATCTCAAATGAGACCTGGTCCACCGCTCCATAAATCTAGAAACTCTTATGTAATAAATTCTTGTTGCACATAAACATCTTTCATTGATTGAAAGCATATATGTGGTGGAAGCCAAGCAGACAAGACAGCATCAACTCGCTGAAGTGCCTGAGTGTTTGAAGTGCTGGTCTTGAGAAAATGTCACATGGTTTCATGAATAATTATGAGACCACGCCTTCTCATAGGATAAAGCTCTGCAGACTCATGAATATTCATGAGACACTATAATGCATTCTCTGAAGTTGATTTCAGATGGAAATAGCTCAAAAATGTCTAAATTAGACATTTTCTTCTTACAATTAAATATGTCAGATGCAAATATTGTCTGTACAACATATCCATTACCTTTTAAGGGTGCTCAATCTTTTTAAAAATAGATTTAATAGATTTTTAAAATCTGATTTATAATCAGCTGTGTTTTTCTAGCACAAAAACGTTGGAATTACGTTTTGTGCCAGTAAAAATGAATGTAACATTTCAAGAAAATATAAATTGAAACGGAAAAAAATCGCAGGCAAAATCTTTGACTTTGTTTTTAATCCACTGCATGGTTTGCTAGCTGTTTTCTCTTCTTTCTTTCACTGATCCGTACTTACAAATGTGCTTCCAGAGTTTTCATTTCCGCTTCTGATGTTTTCGTTCAACATTCTAGCACAATTATACCTTGATCAGTCACACGATATCCGAATAAATATTGACTGAGTAAGAACAGGGCGATATTTCAAAATATATAATTCAGTGTTCACATATCAGGAACAGAGACATGTCTGTGGTCAAGTCGTGTCTCTCCTCTTTCAAAACCTCCACATTGCAAATCAATCAGCAATCAATAGCTTTATTGGCATGGTAAAAAGGCTTTACATTGCCAAGTTGCAGTTGGTCTCTGGGCAGTGAATCAGGCAGTGATTGACAGCGCTCTTGTAAAATGGCATTGGTCATTGTCAGATACAGTACAGTACAGTACTCTATGTACTGGGGGGAAATATGATCTATCTGACGACTGTAACTGTATGTATAAACCGATTGATTGGGCTAAATCAAGACAACTTACAGCAAATATCCAGTATCCTGATAACGATGATGATATAATTCGTCTGTGCAATTCCTAAGAAATCATCTCAACAATGTAGTGTAGGAGCAGATAAATACTGATAAAATAAAATAAATATTTTTTAATCTTTTTAAATGGCCACCTGGTACTCAAATGCGAACGTGTTTTGAATTAGTTCAGTTGCATGAACAATCAACGAATCAGTGTTCACCAATGACAAAAGAACAGAGCAAGCAATAGTTTTATGTTTACCTCAGCATAGTCAGCTATGTAATTAAGTTATTTAGTACTTTGCTACATTGAATTAGTCCCCAAAACTGCTACAGTCGTCTCAAATTTGTTTATATATAATTAATATATAAAATTATTAATTACATTTATTAATGAAATTAATTAATAAATGTATTTATTTTGTCATCAAAACCTAATGAAAAAACTCAACAGGCTTGCTTTAACAAATGTTTTGCTTTAACAACAGTTGATGTGTCTAAAAAGTGATGCTTTTGAGTTTTGGATAGTTAAAAATGAACAAAGTTCTGTTTAACATAAACCAGCTGTATTATTTTTGTTCAAAGTTACAGTGCAGATAATGTTGTTTTGGATTGATATTATGCAAAGGCTAGATGTGTAGTTCATCTGATTTGGCCTTGTTAGCACATGTCTTAATGCAGCCCATGTTGTGTGTAGGTGTGCAAGCTGCTGATAGAATGTTACTAGACTAGCATGTGGTTGTCATTTGGTTAGCGCCACAGCTGAGAAGATGATGTTGTGTATGTGTGTGCATGTGTTTGTGTGATCTCATTATATAAATTTGTCTGGGGAGTGAGCGGAGATGCAAATCACTATGGTAACATCCATCTCTGCTTCACGTAGGAATGAGACAGCTGTGCAAACAAACACTTTAAACTCTTAAATTCTCGAAAAATGAAAGTTTCACCTACTAATTCTTTCATTATTGGATGCGGTAACTTGCAACACAGATGGTGCTCAAAGAACACAATGTAGCTATCGCACGTACACGGAAAGCCCAACTGCAAGCCTTCATTACGTGCACACATACACGCAATCTGAAATAAAAGACGCTGAAACCATTAGTCCCTTCCTCTCTGCTATTGTGCAAAGACTGTTTGATGTTGCTTTGCGACCTCTGTGTGCGGCACACGTTTGATCGCTGTGTGGCATGCAGGCCACTTTCTTCTGAAGAAGCATGAAGAATAGAGAAGAATACATACGACTGCTAATTTCCATCATGTCTCTCTGTCCCAATTCCCTTTCTTTCTGACACCTGTGTTGAGGTGCATTTTTGATGCTCTTCTAATTGAGCTGATCTAAATGCATCCTCAGTCACTGTAGAGCTCATTAGTCTTTTCTGAAACCAGCCAATCTGTGTATGTGTGTGCACGCCCGTGATTTTATGAATTTTTTTTGTCTGTTTCATTCATAGAACTTATTTTAAGTTACATTGCCCTTAATACCCTCAATACTTGTATTCTCTATCCATACATCACCCAAATCCCAAATCCCATGCATTCTGTACAAAAGTAGGGTATATAGTGTTAAAGACATAAATACATAAAAAATAATAAATATGTCTACCTATTTATATTTATTTAGTATTCGTAAGTTATGATAATGTTTGTGTGTGTGTCTGTGTGTATATTAGATATATCTATATATCATATATATTATCCTCATATAATATATATCTCATATATATATATATATATATATATATCATATATATATATACTATCTACGAGCCTGTATATAATCTATCTATATATATCTCTATATATATATATATATAGTTCTGGCATGAAACTCTAGATGGCGCAGTCTGATGGGTCTAACTCTATCTGACCTAATGACATCATTATCACTTGGCACAGCTAATTGGTTCTCTCCTGTATCAGTAGACAATGAGCTCGCTGCTCAACACTCAAAATATATGACTAGTGCTTGCCGTAGCAACTGCAGCTTGCTTCAGAACGCGAAATCAATATCGAAGAATTAAGAATCCTCTAATCCATATCGCTGTGTGTATTGCGTGGTCTGCCTAATTGAATTGAAAAATGAGCAACCATAATCAAGTTTAAACTACGTATTATGTTAGCAGTTTGCATTGTATGCAGACGCGAATATTAATATTAGCAGCAGCATTTTAGCATCTGTGTTTATTCAGCTGGAGCAAAACGCAGTTCAGAGCATTTTTAATCACTCTGAGGACAAGCCGCTAGTGTTTTTTTTTAAACATTTGTTTATTGGTTTTCTCCAAGTTAACACAACTACAATACAGAACTAAATATTATACTTCTTTATACCTGCCCTATAACAACCCAGACCTCCACCCCCTGCCACAAATTAAACAGAAACAGAGAAATTAGATGATTCAGTCTTTCTGTCCGTTAGCCCCATAAGAAGGAACTACTCCAGTATTTGACAACACATCTTGACGTCTTTTTTCAAACGAAATCAATTTTTTCCAAAGGTTATAAGATGATACGACTTCTTTATCCACATGAGTCGAGGTGGTTTTAGATCCTTCCAATCTCATATTATACGTTTATGGCTGCTTGTAGGGCTATCCTAACAAATCTCAATTAACCCTTTGTTGATCGGTAGTGTTGTGCCCCTACAATAGTCAGTCCTAGCTCTCTAGGCACATAAGTAACCAGCACTAGGGCATGATCTCTAAGAACCTCTTCAATAACTTCCAAATCAGGGCAAGACACAGCTATGTAGGAGAGTTATTTTCAATCCGCTTACAGCTAGAGTGACAAAGCTCTATAGAGCTTTGTAGGGTGGCAAGTCTAACTGGGGTAGACTAACGCTATGTATCACATTAAATTGGGATGAGTTTATGACAGCTATGACAGAGCAAGTCTAGCATCCTCACATATTGCTCCCACTTCATCAGCAGTGAATGACCATATGCTATAACCATATGGTGCAATTGGCAGTGCCCAGGGGCACCACGTCCATGGGGGCACCACCAAAGACATGTTTTTGCGGTAAAACAAAGCATGTATTCTCAAACGTCTATTTAGCCCGGTTGCTATGCCTAAAGTTCTCTGAAGTTTTGTAAAATTTTTTTTTTCGCTCTATGTGAAACGCGATGTGCACTCTATCGCCAATTTCACGCAAGGCGTGCTCCGTGAACCCCGGGGCGCTTTCGTTTCGACCGCCATATTCTCAACAGATTCTAGGAGCATGCTTCGCGCAACTCCCGTCTCTTCCACTGAAATGCCTCGCTCATGTATGTGTCATCCGCTACGGAGCGGCAGTCCTTGCACTTTCACGTTGTACTTTCAAGCCATTGGCGTCAAAAATGGGCAAAGTGTAAACACGAGTGAGTTTTCTTTTGTAAGTTTGATTTTCAGTCAATCCTCACAAAACGATTGTGCTATAACATTCTTACAATTCTTGACCGCCCTTCAAAACTTGTGTTAATCATTGGGCAAATCACAAACTGACACAACTAGTCCTTTTATCACACATAATAACCAAAAAGGTGCCTCCTTTGCCTTGATAAAAGCTTCATTCTGCGGCATAATTTTTATGCACCTTTCCACAGTCTCTGTTTTTACTATCGACTTCCACTTTCTAGTTGTTCCCAAGACTTTGCTTTTTGAGTAAACATTTGTGCATCTATTTAGAATCTTCCATCCAACATATTTCTATTTTAGATTAAAACACTACGTGCTAAAGATCTACCATACTTTTACCATTACAGAAACATAACAATGTATTTTGGTACAGCACCCATACTTAGTTTAGGACAGCATGTGGCCAAACCTATTGTGGTGCCTACTAAATTGTTAAGCACGTATATGTATTGCAACAATACTGCCACGCTTGTTGATTTCTGAACACCCTTTTTTAACACAAGTAGTACAACTTGAAATGTTTTTGGTAATTAAATATAATGATGAAAATGACGTGAGGACATGACTCTAAAAGATTACTACTCTTTCTTTTTTTTCCAGAGAGTCCCTGAAGTGATTAAACCGATTGGAGTTATTATTATACTCTTTACAGTTGGGCTTCACTATTCTAAAAGGTTTCATTTGCTGCATCCAGATTCCGATTTCATTCACATTTTAGGAACAGATTACACGTAAGAGTGGTTCACAAGTTTATAAATAATTTATATAATATTAATAGATAAATTATTAATATTTCAGAGACCCTGGTAAAGGGTAACCTGATTTGTAAGGATTTGTTGTGATTCTTGTTATCAGATCAGTTTATTAATATAACATAAAAAAAATTAATCAATTATCATAACATGAAGCTATAGTGATTCAGTCATCATCATTTATGGTTTATCAATTAGTGTTGGGGGGGGAGGGGGGGATGAGCTCTGGAGTGAGCCTCCCAAGTCTTTGGGCCCTTAATGGGACGTCACAGAGAGGCAGAGTTAACTGCAAGACTGCCCCAATCTCATGAAGTGAGACACTCCGGGCCTTTTTTTCTCAGACAAGATAGCCTCAAGAGGTGAAAGAGCAAGTTTAGATAAACGGCCACCTTGCTGGGTCTGAATGTAGTGTCTAACTTGTAGGTATTTAAAGAAAAATTTAGAGGGAAGGATACATTTCTGTTGTAGCTGCTCGAAAGAAATACAGTAAGTGTGTCCTCCTCATAAAGTTTGTCAAAGGTTTGAATGCCTCAGTCGTACCACTGTTTGGCTATGCCATCTTTAAGAGCAGGGGGTAGAAAAAGATTGTAATAAAAAGCAGTGGATCTGAAGAGAGTCTGCTTGCAGTTCATCTTTTTCCTGAGGTCCGTAACAATTTTAGAGGTACCAACGATTAGTGGGTTAGAGGTCTTTCTTTAAACATTTTAAGAACCAAAAGGTATGAAACAGTTAAAAATCATCGCTTCCCCTGTTGTACACTGTAAAAAAAATCCGTAAAATGTACGGTAAAAAAACGGCAGCTGTGGTTGCCGGAATTTTACCATAAAAAATACGGTAGCAACGTTTTAGGTTTTACAGTTTAAACTTAAATTTACAGTTAAATACCGTATTTTCCTTAACTGATATACGTTACTTAGTTAATGTATGTTAATAACGGTTAACTTTTCCCACGACATGGCTGAGGTAGGAGATGCATCTGGATAGATCTTCGTTGTATAATTTCAGTCGGAGTCAGAAAAAAAGTCCACACAGGGTTTAGAGTATGTGACCTGGCATAGAGCGATCTGCCCGGTTCCTTCGTCACGAGATGGTGCTAAGACATGGCTAGTCATTGCCGGATACTAAGGCTTTGTCCGTCTGCAAATACATTGCAAAAACAACAGATTAACAACTATGTACACTGCCGCTGGTACGGAATGAAGTGGAAAAGTAACAGCAGTTATCTAATGACTACAATTCTATATTTGCTCAGGTAGGGCTGGGGTTGTTTAATTAAACATACCCATATGCGCGTCTAATTAGAGTTATAGCCATCGTTGTGGTAGCCCAGCTCACATAGTCATAGCCCACTAATTATTAACCGCCGGTCGGAGTGGAGCCAAGGCGCACCTAGCCATAGCCCCTATGTTAAGCCAGTCTGCGTGGTAGCCCAGGCTCACATAGTCATAGGCCACTAGCGTTAAGACGGTCGGTGTGGTAGCCCAGGCACACGTAGATAGAAATACATGCGGTTCACATGGCTCTTCGGAGCAGAAACAGTACATATGTCTTGGCGATAGATCTACTCGTTGGGGGATGTTTTGCTCTTGTTTTGGCTTGTTTTGTCCCTTCTATGTCTCCTGCTTTGTGGAGGTTATTTCATGTATGTCATATTTGCAGCAGCAATATTTCTTACATCCTCACAGCAGCATATTGTGGGGGAAATTTGTAGGTGTAGCCATCCGTTCTTGCCTCTGGCCACAGCAGCAGCAGCAGCGTCGCAGATCGATTCCCACCAAGACCATACAGTAAGGGGTCGTATGATGCTGCTAAAAAGAACATTTATTTTGTGTATTTGGTGTAATGAAATGTGTTTATGCAGTTTAATGTTAAAAAAACACATTATTTTATACTGTACATTATTGTTTCTCCTCTCCCGCCTTTTTGAAACGCGTTGATTTTTACAAAGCTCACGGTCTGAAAAAGCGAGGTGCTGTGATTGGCCAGCTATCCAATGCGTTGTGAGTGGCGCGATACCTCAAGCGTGAGACGGAAATGTTACACCCTCACATACTGTTGATTTGCTGTTCCCGGCCGGAGCACCAGACTAAACAGTAAACCCATTACAAACAAGGCATGTGTTGCATCCAGTGGGGACATTTACGGATTATAATAACTTACACTGTCTTTTTTTAACGCGTTGCGTTGCATTGCATTGCATCGCGGCACGTAAACATAAAACCATGTCTGCAATTGTATCTGAGAAATAACAAACAACAAGTGCTACTCTACTGCCCAAACTCGCGTTTGAATCATCATTGGCAACGAAAAACACAGCGGACTACCGAGAGTGATGAGGCTGGGATAGAGTGAGCTGAGGCGGGCTGGACTCCGCTTCGTCCACAGCGCAAAGTTGTTGTATTTCCTCAGTGATCAGCACAGATCAGCTCCAGGCATGACGAAGCGGATATCGTTCTCTTTTTGAAGGCCAAACAAAGTAGTTTCGCTTCCACAATGAAACACACAGCGTCTTCAGCACATGGCTGCAGCGGCAACAATACTACAATGAGAATAAAAGCCTTCTTTCTTTGCGTGAACATTAGGGCAGCGTTATGCAAATCTTCCCACAACGTGACGTAGACATGTGGGGGCATTTTAGAACGATCCGGTATGTAGGCGTGTGAACTCTAACGTTTATAAAGAATATCTCTTTTGGTTTTGAGACTTTAGTCTTTGCAACTCTACAGATCTTCTTTATGCACCAAGAGCTTGTAACACTCCAAAGAGAACGGAAATTGAAATTGCATCATATGACCCCATTAACATGTCATGTACCTTCCATAGCCAATCCCTCCACGAGTTATCATGACTAGAAATACAGAGTTCGGCCCCCTAAATCTAGATGGCGTAGTCCTCTATGTCTAACTCATCTGACCTAATGACACATCCATGGCCAGCTTATTGGGTTCTCTCCAGTATTGTAGACAGTGAGTGCGTTCTAGCTTTTTGTAGTGGTATACTCTGCCTTCCCTCCCAGCCGCGACTCACCATCCCACAGCGACACCCATAACACCACCACGCTCACTAATTCATACATATGCATCTTGTAACGATAGCATTCTGAAGACTGCTTATGTGTATCAACATGTCAATTTTATTATAGCACAGAGACTTACACAGCCAAGACATTGTACGCTGGGGAGACTGGACTGATTTTCTTATGCTTATGGTATCATTTAACTCTCCAGTTACATTTTCTTAAAGGGGTCATATGATGCTAGTTTAAAGATCATTATTTTGTGTATTTAACAGAATATGTTGACATGCTTTAAAACACATTATTTTTCAAATACTGTAAATTATTGTAAGTCCTCTATGCCCCGCCCCTCTCAAACACGTCGTTTTCAACAAAGTCCCCTCCTTTGACAAATGTAGTCTGCTCTGATTGGCCAGCTGAACCAAAGCATTGTGATTGGCCGAACACCACAAACACACGTCGGAAATGTAACGCCCCTTAACAAAATCGCGAGCTTCAGCTTTCAAAGTAAAAATCAAGACAGTTAATAATGTTGTTAGTTTTACCATCAGTTCAAGCCCGAAAGGGCAACCCAGTCGCGTGACAGACACAGTGATGAAGCAATACACAAGCCGCGGTTAAGACAGCTGAAGTGCTATGATTCCGGACCGGCAGTTCTACTCTCCTGTGATGTGACCCTTGTTTCCCCTCACACACACACACACGCGCGTTACTCTGCGCTGCGCAAAACTAAGCATTTGAACAGTCAATAGCAAATACAAAAACTAATAACAAAACAGTAGCTTACAGTCCGCTGATTTCCCCCAGAAGCGCCAGATTTGTCAGAGCAAGTCTGAAGTTCTTCTTTTTTTTGTTTGTGCACAGTCAGCCTTGTACTCTTCTAGGTAAAAAGCTATTTTCCATAAAATGCGTTGCACAAATTCGCACATCTGGGTTGTGCTGTTCTGTTGTAAATAAATTAACCAATGATTCCTAATTGCATCTACTTCTGGAAGGCCAAATAATGTGCTTTTGCTTTTGCACTGAAACACAAAGCGTCTCCCTGACGTGGCTGCATCAACACTACTGCTCTTCCTGAAACCATGCCTTCTTTCTTTGTGTGAACATTTGGGCGGCGTTATGCAGATCTTCCTACATAGTGATGTAGATATGTGGGTGCGTGTTAGAACGAGCAGTTTTAGGTGGGTTTGGCTGACTCTGAACTTTTATAAAGAGATATCTCTTTGGATTTGAGACTTTAGTCCTTGCAACTTTACAGATCTTATTTATGAACCAAGAGCTTTTAACACTCCAAAGAAAAAGGAAAAATAGAAATTGCATCATATACCCTTTTAAGAATATTCCCTGGAATGGTTTATATCAGCGTCAATTTTTCAATGCACATTAAGATTGCCTGTTTTAAATTTCCCTAGCCTGCCTTCAGTCCACAAGGTTGGTCAGGAGTTCTCATCTCTCTCGTCATCTGAAACAAGGAGATATAAACATTGTATTTGGTTTAACTGCTGTAGACACATACACAGTATGTGTGTTATCTCTCCCCCTCTCTCGCATTCACTGATCCACCACACTAACGTTACTTAGGTTATTAGCTAGTTATGTTGGCTTGAGAAAGTAAAGACATACTGTTATACTATTTAAACTTATTATTATTCTCCGGAGAACAATAATTTTCAACTGTACTGTATATCCTTCTAGGGCTTTTATGCTACAGGCACCAAACTCGTCAGAGACTTTGGACCTGATCTATAGTTTGTTTCTATATCTAACTGTTGAGACTTAAAGTTTTCGTATAAATAATTATCAAAAATCAAAGGTTTCCCATAGACTTGAATTGGCTGAGCAAAAATGCCCTCTCTAAAGGACAACTTCAGTCCACTAGACAGCCACAGGATAAGAAATCTTTCAACACCCCCCATTTACTTTTGTTTTCAGTCAGTTAAATTTACAAATAATTGCACACTTTTCCTTTATGCTGCCAAGCAAAGCTAACATATTTGATCATGACCATGTCAGGTAGTGACTATCTGATGTCCAGAGGCCAGTGAGAAAGACGTTCGGTACAGTTGACTGATCTGTCACTGCTCCGATGGGGCCACTGGTGCGTCCTCACGAAACGTAATCATTTGCACGTTTTTTAAGCACATTCAAGCGATCCGTGTCATCTGCTGCAGCTGAAGCAGCAGCAGCTTCAGGGGCAGGCTTACGAAAACACCGAAAGAGTGCAGTTTGAGTTTGCTTTCGTTTCATTTCTCCTTTAGTGATTCACATTCAATCAAAATTTGCGCAATAATAGCACTGGTCATCAACAGAAACATGGCGTGATTTTCAAAAAGTAGGTGCTTCGCAACACAGACTGGGTGAATTTATGAATGAACGTGTGAAAGTTCTGTGACAAAACAACGTTGTTACGTATCCTCGTGCTTTTTAAGTGGGTATATGGAAATCCTTCACCTTTCCTAGTGGGTATACGGCGTATACCTGCGTATCACGTAGACTACACCACTGATTGGTAGCCAATGAGCTCGCTGCTCAACATTCATATATATGGTTAGTGTTTGCAGTAGCAGTTGCAGCTTGCTTCAGTAACCCTCCACCTTCCCCAGCTCCACCTGTAGATCTGCTACGAGGTGATTCATTTATGCTATATGGGGGTTATTTCATGTACGTTATATTTGCAGGAGCAGTATTTCTTATATGCTCACAGCAGCATGTTTTGGATGTTTTGGCAGTAGCAAGTCTCGGTACTTGTCTGCAGCAGCAGCAGCAGTGTAGCAGATCTATTCCGCCAAGAACAAATACATTGACATTGTCATGTACATTATCATGCCAATCCCTTCGAGAGTCATCCTTCCAGATATATCTAATATATATATATATATAAATATATAATATAATATATTATAGATATAATATATATACCGTGGTATAGAAATATCACATTTTTTATTTAGCACCTGGAAGAAGCGAACCCGTTTTGTTTTATTCAGCTGTCTTTACTCAGTGCCACTTATATAAAGCCAAGTGAAATGTAAACATCAACATGTCCAGAAAAAATAAATAAAAAAACAGAATTACTTCAAATAAAGTGATTAGTTTAAAGGGTTATTCTTTTATGCCTTCTTTTCAGATAAGGCTGTTGAACTTTCTATTCATTAAAATCCTGGGCAAAAATAAATGTACAAACTATTTTAACATTGATGATAATAATAAATATTTCTTTTATATTAAAAAACTATAATAAATAAACAAATATATTACTTATGTACAATTTTATTATTTTAGAGTTATTTATGGTAATTTATTAATAATGCCATGTGAAAAATCTCAACAGGCTTGTTTTAACAGTTATTTTTATAGTGTTTCATTCCAAGTGCCAAATTTGGATGATTTCATGCTCTTGGCAGCTGAGAATTCAGCACATAGTGATATTTTATGCATTTAATGTATTCTGGGTCAATTTTTTTTTTAACCTTGCATATTTTTTCTGTGGTTTTTGAGGTGTAGGACATGTTACACACCCTGCCCATATTGACATCTGCCTATTTTGTCTAGTTTTACTAAGGGACAGATGAATTTGGGCCAAAATAAAGTTTGATTGGATCACACCATCTTTGATTTATACAGTTAGTTGCATTTTATTATTTGCATTTATCCGTTTCTAAACGACCGACGACCCATCAGAGAAGAACTAGCCTGAAACTTCACAGTCGCGGCTGAGTGCCTAACTCATCAGGGCCACGCTTTTGGACTTTGTGTTGTGTTTAACTGATATGCATTTCCCATGGTTCCCCTCACTCTGCTCCCATCATCCCCTGAATCCTCATTGTTTCATTGGTTTCAGCTGTGTCTTGTTAGTTTGATGATCCTGCTGGTGTATATATGTTGGATGTTTTGTGTTATTCGGGGCTTTAGTCTTGCTTTTGCTGTTATGTGTTCATGACTCCGATTATCTTGTGTTTTTGGCTTGTTAAAAGCTGCACTTGGATTATTTTGTTTCTCGACTGATCCCGTGACAGAAACATTCTCACAAATGTAGTTGCTCTGTGCTTTTGAATGTTCATCAGTCACCTTGATCTGAGTTCGCAGACTTCATAACATTAGCTTTAGAGAAATCCTTCTGTATTCTTCAGCTTTTGCTACAATTCAACGCTCTGAAAGGAAGACGATTAAAGAGTTTCTCCCACCTGAAGTAATTGTCTCAGAGCTGGTGGCTTGTAAAACTCTTCACCCCACTTAAAGATTCTTTTCTTTCCCTAGGGGAGCTTTGGGGGGGATTGTGCTTCTCTGAGAGTCAGTGCTTTTGCCGCAGGCACAGATACAGTCCACAGCTAGAGTGTTGAGCTCACTTTCACAAAATCCAGCAGATGTCTTTACTTTTCACAATTTGTTCTCATGCACGTACATAGTTCCATAGATACTATGTTGCCATGTGACATGCATTCAGAAAATGTTGGGTCTGTGGAAAAAGGGGGAGTGTGTAACTTTGGCACCAAAAAAATAATGACTGCTCCCTTCAAACAGATTGTTCCTTGTTTGTCTAGCTGGCAAATGTAACCAGGTTATACTAAATTAATTTTCAAGAAACATTAAATGGCAAGTATTAGTTAGATACATGTTATGTTTTAATTAGCATCCAATTTATTTATGATGGTTTTACAAGCATGAACTCCCAGATTAAGGCTTCATATGATGCGATTTAATTTTTCCTTTCTCTTTGGAGTGTTACAATGCTCTTGGTGCGTAAAGAAGATCTGTAAAATTGCAAAGACTAAAGTCCGTAAATCCAAGAGATATTCTTTATAAAAGTTAAAGAGTCAGCCACACCTACCTAAAATGGCTCTTTCTAACACGCCCCCACATACCTACATCACTATGTGGAAATACAGCCCAACTGTTCACGCAAAGAAAGAAGGTGTAACTTTTATTCTTGTTGTAGTATTGTTGCTGCCGCCATGTCTAGAGCTGATCCGTGCTGGTTGCTGAGGATATACAACAACTTTGCGCTGTGGATCGGTTTTCACCGTGGACGAAGCGTAGTCCAGCCTGGGTTGTCACATGTGGTTGCCGCAAGCCCGCCGGCCGCTCCTTCGTTGAATCCACCGGCCACGCCGTTCTCAAGCCTCCGCTCACTCTAGGCCTCCGGCCTCCACTCATCAAGCCGCGGGTGTTTTCGTTGTGAACGCGAAACTCCTTTGTTTGGTCTTCCAAAAGAGGACACGACTTGAAATCAGTGGTTAAGTTGTATTTATAGCACTGTTCCAGAACAGTTCAGTCCAAATATTAATTTGTGTGTAGCACATTTTATGGAGGACCATTTCCTAATCCTGAGAGAGTAGACTACAATGCCAGCTGTTAAGTTAAGCTGTAAGTACGTTTTTTATATTTAAAAAATTTGCCACTGATGATTCAAACGCGGGTTTTGAGAAGTGTAGAGTAGTGCTTGTTGTTTGTTGTTTCTCCGATCACAAATGCAGACAGTTTTTTATGTTTACGCGGCGTGATGCAACTTGTAAAAAGACAGTAAGTCATTATAATCCGTAAATTATGTCCCCAGCTGGTGCAACAAATGCCTCGTTTATAATGGATTTTAATGTTTTTGAATCGGGAGCTTCAGAAAGTCGGGGCATAGAGGAGAAATAATAATGTACAGGATGTGGAAAATAATGTGTTTTTTTTACTTTCAACCGCTACACACATTTCATTACACCAAATACACCAATAATGTTCTTTTTAGCAACATCATAAGACCCCTTTAAACAACACAAACAGTGCTGTACTTTCAGATTGACGTAAATGAACGAGAACAAAATTATATGAGAAAGTTTTTTAAAACTCATTTTTTAAATGCTCATTCACACTGAGAACAATAACCCTAAGCGTCCACACCAACGGACAATAATGTTGTTTATTCTCAGTTATGTTTTGCGAACATGATTGCATCACAGGTTTTAAAATGTCAAGGGTTTTAAATGAGTCAATAATTTTATTGTTCATCATCTGGAAGAAATGCTCTGAAAGTGATTGAGAAGATATCGTATAGTTGCGGTGTGGACACCAGTATTTTATTAATGTTACAGCGATTTTTAAAACTTCATGATTTTCAACAAAATCTCCATATACATGCAGAAGCAACAGATAAAGCTTAATTTTTCACTCGCCATGAGGCCAGTACGCTGTTACTCGCTGATGTTTTCTTATTTGAATACTCTTATTTTAGCAAAGTTACAATGCAAGATCTGCTTTTGAAATATATTGAAATGTATTCCTCAAATTTAACCCTCACTTTAATAAGTAAGATTTTATCTATAAACTCAGTAAAAATTATTTACCCATTCTTACTCCCTTTTACACTCTTGTGTATCTTAGCCATACTATAAAAAAAAAAAAAAAAAAAAAAAAAAAAAAAAAAAAAAAAAAAAAAAAAAAAAAAAAAAAAAAAAACAAAAAAAAAAAAAAAAAAAAAAGACATCCTGAATTGCAATTGTTACCCTTTTTACTTCGTATTTATGCAGTTCCAAGTAATTGGAAAAACATAGAAGGCCTAGACTGTGAATAGTTAGCGTATTGTAACCATACTGGAATTCAGGCTGATATGCTAATGTGCTAAATATGTCTAATAGGTATTTTACCTTGAAAAAAAAACAAAAAAAAAACAGCTACTAGCCGTGGGGACCTATCTGGGGTCACCCGAAAAGTACAATTGAGAAGAGCAAGTGATTAATAGTGATGAAATATCTACAAGACAGCCGGAACAAAATCTTCAATAAATCGTTCATGACCAGACCAGGAACTTAAGAAAGTGAATAGGTCAACTTTGATTTCAATGTTGGTGGGGGTGGTTTGTGCCTGTATTTTACCTTAACTTATCCTACATTCTTAAAAATAAGGGGCTTCAAAGGTTTCTTCACACGCGTGCCAGAAGAACCATTTTTTGGTTTCCACAAAGAAACCTCTTTCTACCTTTTTGGAATCTGAAGAACCTTTTTCCACCACAAGAACTTTGTGAACAGAACGGTTCGTCAGATGTTTCAAGGTTCTTTATGGAACCTTTTTGACAAAAAGGTTCTTCTATGGCATCGTGAAGTACCTTTATTTTTAAGAGTGTAGATTAGTCCTGCAATGCATGGATATTTCAGTTTAAAGAAATACAACTGTATTTGGATAGAAAAAAACAAAATATGTGATGTTCCTTACATTTGTTGATATTCCTTACATTTATCAAACAAATGTGCTGTCTGGAGGTGTTTTTAAATGCACAAGTTAAAAAACCCATTGCAAAATACTTTGCACTAGGTCAATAAACATAAAAAGGAAATGATGGTGAGAGATGGTTGGTATTCCTTTCTACATCAGACCAGACTTCAAAGTCATTTCAGTGTTTGTGTGCTATAGGCGTCAGCTGTCTGAGCTCCTGCTGAGACGGCTGTACCTGAGCACAGTGAAGATGTGTGGGTCAGGCAGCTTCCCTCCACCAGTCCTCTGTGTTGACTTACCCAGCAGCTGCTATTTAGAGTGCTTTCAGAGTTTCACAGAGGAGGGATAGAGGTCAGAGCTCATTTTGAGAAAGCCATATCTCCCCCTGAGCAGGTGGTGGAAGACTATGCTACCCCACGATCCACTGCTTCAGGAGTTCACTGTGTGCTGCTTTGTGCCAGCTGTTACACTTGCAGAGTCTTTGTGAACAATAGCGTGGCCCAGTGCGACTCAGTGCTGAATGGTCTCTATTGCACTAGCTTGTCAACCATATATAATTTCCACTCCATCCCTATAGGCACTCTACACCTGAGCCTGTTCATCTGATTGTTTAACATTTAATAGATTCTTTTCATTTAGAGAAACTCCAGTAC
>JADLZN010009199.1:0-21115 GCA_018155175.1 Sinocyclocheilus anophthalmus
CCCCACACACACACACACACACAGCTCTCTCTCTCTCACACACACACACAACACCACACACAGCTCTCTCTCTCTCACACACACACACCCACACACACACAGACACAGCTCTCTCTCTCTCTCACACACACCCACCCACACACACACACACACTCACTCACACACACACACAACCACACACACAACCACACAGCTCTCTCTCTCTCCCACACACACCACACACACAGACACACACACACCCACACACAGCTCCTCTCTCTCACACACACACACACACACAGCTCCCTCACTCTCTCTCACACACAAAACCACACCCACACACACAGCTTCTCTCTCTCTCACACCACACAACACACCCACACACAGCTCGCTCTCACACACACACACCCCACACACACTCTCCTCTCACACACACACACACGATGCACAAAACTCCGCATTTGAACCGTCGTCAATAGCAAATACTTAAACTAATAAAAAAAAACATACATACAGTCGCTGATTCAGAAGAGCCAGATTGTCAAAGCAAAGTCAGAATGACCTCCTCTCCTATGTTCACGAAACGGTCATCCATAAAATACATTGCATTGCTGTTCTGTTGTAAGTAATATTAAATATTTCTAAATGCATCTACTTCCGGAAGACCAAATAAAGTGCTTTTGCTTTCGTCTAGAAACACACAGCGTCTCCCTGCCATGCTGCTTCAACACTAACTGCAGTTACAGAAACCACGCCTTCTTTCTCTGCGTGAACATTTGGGCAGCATTATGCGAATATTTCCACATAGTGACTTAGATATGTGGGGGTGTGTTAGAACGAGCAGTTTTAGGGGGGTGTGGCAGTCTTAACTTTGATGAAGAATCTCTCTTTGGTTTTGAGACTTTAGTGTTCGCAACTTTACAGAACTTCTTTATGCACCAAAAGCTTGTAACACTTCACCTCGCATCATGGACTTCTTTCAAGTATCTTCTCTGTCTGTCACCAGAGTATTCGGGGAGAGCGCGAACGCAGTCCCCAGCAGCAGAAATTGTGCAGTTGAGATTCTCGCATGTGGAGAATTCATAGAGGTCAGAGCGCCGCAGTGCAATGGCTGCTCCTCACTCTAGGCGATCCACCTGCTTGATCATGGAGTCACCCCTGCCAGGTAAGTATGCCTGAACACGGCTCCGATCAGAGACTCACTCCGCTGCACACCACTCACAGCGACGGTGACCAACACACAGCGACGCGCTTCTCACGAATAACACGCTCAGCTCACAACGACTTGCCTTTAAACGCGAGCGTGAGCCACATGAAGCGCGGGAACGATCTGAGCTTTATTAAAAACACAAAGAACCTTGGCGCCTCACGCAAACGGAAACACGTCACGCGTGACGTCAGCGGCGCGTCTTCATACTTCAGTGTCACGGGCTTCCTGAGAGCGACACGAAGCTGCGATAACATTTTTCAGTTTACACGTGAAACATAACGTGGATAACATTAAATAAATATCGTTTCCAGCACGTTAGATTGATTAATAATCACGCCTCTCTAGTCTCTACTGAGCCGTCGGTCTCGCTGATCCGCCATGTTTGTAGTTTTTTAAAACACTTTTTATTCATGTTTGTAGTTCTAATCAAATCGCGCAATGGGTTGTGGATAGTAGGCCGTTCGAGTGCGCGTGGATCTGCACTTATAATGCGTGAGGCGCGAAAGTTTGTTGTGTTTTTAATAAAGCTCAGATCGTTCCCGCGCTTCATTTGAAAGAAAGATAACACTTGCATACATAGTGATTGACTGAATGTGGTTAATTAGATGGGGTAGCAGTCCAACAGAAAGTAGGGTTTTTGAGAAACACATACCAGGAAACTTCTCTTTATAATGGACTTCAATGGGGACCAAAGAGAGAAGAGTATAACTGCAGCCTGGAGAGCTCCAGATGGGGGCGTGGCTTCCTCTCATTGACAGACAGGCACATGACACGCATAGCGCACTTCCCCCTCAATCCACTTTCATGAATATGCACCTGTCTTTTTTAATAAATCTGCAGAAATTTCAACAATTCTGTGTTTTTCTTTCAATTTGGGGTGCTGTGTGTACATTGAGGAAAAAAAATGAACTTAAATTATTTCAGCAAATGGCTGCAATATAACAAAGAAAAATTTAAGCGGGTCTGAATACTTTCTCCGTACCCACTGTATATATATATATAATACATAATTTAAAACTGAACCACAGTTGTTGTAATAATAGTGAATATTTTCTTTATTTGGACTGAACAGGATAAAACTTTATTAGTGCCGAACAACAACAAAAGCTGTGAATGTTAATCATTACAGACACAATGAGCTTTATTTTCAAAAGCGAGTTCACCAATAAAGCGGCCCGCTGGGTTAAAGATAAATGATCGAGATTAAACGTCAGGCAAATCGAAACCAGACTGAACAGAGTCAAGGGTTGTGATTTAATACAGTAAGCTGAACTTGAAGATGAAACTGAATACAGTGATGGGTTTATGCCGCTGGTGTGTTCAGACGTTCCTCACAGGTTCTTGAGCGTGTCTTGACCCTCGGGTTTCTCCAGCCACTCAAGAGGCCAGCTGGCTTTAACACTGGGACGGTCCTTCAGCATCTGGTAGTACTCCATCAGTCTGGGACAACGCTCCGGAGGACAGCTGAAACCAGATCAAACATTAAACCAGCCTCATCTGAACCGTCACCTGACAGCATCAACCATTAACCCTCGCCGTGCATTCAACATCCGAGACGGTTTTCACATTCAAAGATTCCTAACTTACAAAATAAACATAATATTTTTCAACTAAACCCATAACATATTAGCAACTTATGAATGAGTGAATGTGAAAATATAAAAAGTTTTGAGTGTGTGTGTGTGTATATATATAAACTAGATATAATTATATGGTGTGTGTTGTGACCCTGTAGCCAATAGCAAGTCATAAGGTCCATTATTTCAAAATTGAGGATGTCTGCATCAGCTGCAGCTGAATAAATAAGCTTTCCATTTATGTATGTTTGTTAGGATAGGACAATATTTGAATATCTGGAATCTGAGGGTGCATAAAAAATCAAAATATTGAGAAAATCTTGTTTAAGGTTGTTCAAATGAAGTTCTTAGCGATGCATATTATTAATCAGAAATTAAGTTTTGATATATTTATTGTAGGAAATTTGCAAAATATCTTCATGGAGCATGATTTTTACTTAATATCCTAATTATTTTTGGCATAAAAGAGAAATGTATAAATGTGACCCATACAATGTATTGTTGGGCTATTGCTACAAATACCCACATCGCTTACCCAAACCTGCTTTTGTGCGCAGGGACACATATATCAAATTTAGTCACAAAATGTGTGAGATAATGGGGAAAGGCTAAGTATATTTTAAACAGACCCCTACTTTAACTTCATAGAATAATTTTACAGAATTCTTTTTGAACGATCTAAATGGTGTTCCAACAACCTTCCGTACAAAAATGACCCCCGAACATGAAACATTTTTATAGATATATATATAGTTTTTTTTGCAGAGATATAACGCGTTTTCATGGTTCGGGTCATTTTTTATATATATATATAGTTGTAATTTTTTTAACATTGTGCCATTTTTGTTTGTATATATAAATACATGATTTCCTTAAAGCATTTTGCCAAGTTCTGTTCCCTTACTCCAAACTATTGCATTTTTTTAATTTTAAATGCATCTCTTCCGTCAAACCGACCCACATGCAATTATTCGGGTTAAAAAACATGCCGTAGTGAAAAAGGCTTTATATCCAGAGCGATTCACTCACTGAAGTCGTGGGAAATACGCGATGACGGGGAAACAAACCACATCAGCCATGGTGAAGTTCTTGCCAGCGAGGTACGAGCCTTTACCCATCTATGAACACATCCCTCATCGTTAGAGAAGGTGCAACATGAAGGTTCACTTTAATCCCCACAAATACAGTTACAGCATCTCCTCTACAATAAAGACAAGAATCAATCACTACAATCAACATGTGCATTCATAATCCACTCCGCTTTTGTAATGCGATTCAATTCAGAAAGAAACTGGACTTTATCAGTTATGAGGAGACCTAAACAAAGGTCAAGTTCACCCTCCATAACTCTAATAAGATTTCAGGCTGCAATTACTTTTAACAGCCGCCTAAAACAATGATTATCTGCCGTCGTATTTATACATACCCTGGAGCACAAAAGCATTGTTAAGTCGCTGGGGGATATTTGTAGGGTATTTGTATGGGTCACAATTATACATTTTCTTTTATGCCAAAAATCATTAAGATATTAAGATCATGTTCCATGAAGATATTTTTGTAAATTTCATACTGTAAATATACTAAAACTTAATTTTTGATTAGTAATACGCATTGCTAAGGACCTTCATTTTGACAACTTTAAAGGTGATTTTCCTCAATATTTAGATTTTTTTGCACCCTCAGATTCCAGAGTTTCAAATATTGTCCTATCCTAACAAACCATACATCATGGAAAGCCTATTTATTCAATTTTCAGATGATGTGTAAATCTCATTTTCAAAAAATTGACCCTCATGACTGATTTTGTGGTCCAGGGTCAAATATATACATATATATCCCTAAAACCCAAACTCTTCTCCCAATGTAATGCCTCCCGTTTGAGCTCGCTATTAAACTCTCTTTATTCCGCTTCAGAGCCATTTCATGCCTCTCTCCTTCAGGAACGACCACCCTGAAAAGCCACGTCAGCTGCAAAAATACATAAATAAAAAGTTAATATGTGGTTTTTTATTATTATATTTGATACATCAGGCTTTTATGGCTCCTATATTCTGATATAATGAGAATATGGAGGAAAAAACAGCTCAATTTTATTCAGACTCAAACTGAGCAAAAATATGAATTTGCATCAGATGCTGATATTAATATGATGAAATTCCGATGCTTTTAATGTAAATCAGTGAGATCTTCATAACATAAAATGATATAAATATCAGTGGTCGCTCTATATCTCCAGTAATAAGACGAGAATGAAATGCTCCAAACATATAATGCAGTGATTGAGAGCTGAAGAAATAAAGGCTCCTCCTCAGATGTGAGATGTTTTCTGGAGGCTTGTGAATATCATTCCTCCGCTGAGGAACAGTGAAAGTAAAGCTTCTGGAAACAAAAGCTCCTCAAAAGATCCTGAGGATCAGATTTGAGACTCTAAAACATGATTGATGGAGAATCAAGTAAGCTGAGCTGCTTCAGTCCAATAAGTGTTCACTGGAGATATTACTACAGATATTCTGACGCGTACTTGATCAAAATCAGTCAAGATTTGACACGAGAAGCTCCAGCTGAAGCTAGACGCTTGTACGTTTGTAGGGTTGAAGTGTGCTGACTGTTGAGGGCACTTACACATTTTCTGCTGCAGGTTGTTGGTCTCAAACACTCGCTGGTAGACGAGCGCTTGTTCAACCGGGTCATCTGGGATCAGACGGGTGCCTTGAGACTTAAACGCGCTCTAAAAAACCAAAAACACACTCGTTATTCATCAGTCTGGGACGTGAGGCTCCACTTAAGAGTCTGGATCTAGTACTTTATTACAAAAAATCTATTATTAGTGGTGCTACGAAGCAAAGCATCACTATTACTATCACACTTGTCTATTATTATTAGTAGTAGTAGTAGTAAATGATTAAATGGAGTATCATCATATGCAGCGGCCAAACCACTTGCCTAACAACCAACACAATACCCTAGCCACCTTTCTAGACCTATATCTCTGCATCAGAATATCGTATAGACCAGGTGCCTTGGCTCTTTGAATAAAGCTACCAACAGGATTTCCAACATGCTAGCACTGAATAGCTACATGCTAATAGTGATAAGCTAGGAGTTAGCTAGCATGCTAAAAATACAAAAAAAATTCTCATTTTCTTCAGAAAATGTACATGTCTAGTTATTACTACTCTTTCATGATAAACATGTTTTCAAAGTTACTTTGATATTTTTATTGACGCTTAAAGTAAACAATTTCCATGTGTGACTGAACTAAATCTTTCCACATCAAGCAATATAAATTCTAAATACATAACATCAGAATTGATAATAAATTAAGACGGGAACAGATTAAAATTAATATCTACTTTTATCTGGGATAAAATATTTAATTAGACGCTCTTACCTTTGCTAGTACAAAGTGATTATTTGTAACTCAATCCAAGTTTGATAGACGATACTTTATTATTTCCACTGTAATCCATTGGGCTGTTAATTATGGAAGCTCGTTTCTGACATAGAATTAAAAGAAAATGTCTAAAGGTTTTTATCTCGCAATTCTGAGTTTTTATTTCATGATTCTGAATTGTGTGAAAAAGTCAGAATTGTGAGATGAAGTGTGGCAATTACTTAAATTTTTATTTTTTCGTATAAAAAAAATTAAATAAAAATCTATGGTGGGGAAAAAATATATATTTTTTCATCATCGTTATGTATAACGGAGACCCTATAAATAGAAATAGTAATGAACATACGAGACAGTTAAAATTACATTTCAATGTTTTTACGTTCTTTCGCAAAACCGGTTTCACGAGAGATTTTGAATTCAGTCGTAAACCTTTTGTCTTTGTTTTTTTTTTTTCAAACATGCAAAAAGTATCTTTTTTTCATTTTGTCAGCAATAAGGACATAATTGCACATTTATTAAACATGTCACAACACAACATTTATTGGTACGCGATCTAATGTCTTCTCGAATGACGCTGACTCGTTTGCGTTCCCGTTGATGCTCAGCGTTTCTGTAAAGCAGATCATGACTGACTTTAGCTGGAGAAATGACTCTTTTATCGTCTTCTTGCATATTCTTGTTTTGTAATGAACTGTGGTTCCTTGTTTATTGCTGTGAAGCTGCTTTGAAACTATCTGTATTGTATAAAGCGCTTTAGAAATAAAGGTGACTGATAGTTACGCAATGCTTTGAATCTGCTCGGACCTGATTCACACGAACTTTCCCAGAACGTTCTTTACGCGTTACAATAGTAATGTGTCGGTATGTTAACAGAGCTTATTTCCGCCGTGGAATATAAAACATTTAAAAAGTTAACTGCGACTTTTAATTCAATTCGGACTTTGTTTCTCGCAATTCTGAGTTTACGCCTCGCTATTCTGACCTTTTTGTTCCGCCATGGAATTAAAAATAAAAAGGGTACTTGTGACTTCTTATCTCACGATTATGACTTTTCTTCTCGTAATTTGAGTTTATATCTCGCGACTCTTTATCTAGAGGATAAAGTCAAATTTTTATAATTTAATAAAGAAAAAAATCAAATGTTTCTTGGGGAACCAGTTTTGCGAAAGAACATAAAAGCACTTAAATATAATTTTAACTCTCATCTCATATATTTCCATTACGATGTCCGTTTAGAATTTCTGTTATACATTATGACGAAAAAAAATCTGTGATTACCTTGTTGTTTTTTTTTGTTTCCACCACAGAATAAAAAAAACGTTAAAAAGTAAACTGCGACACTTTCGCTCACAATTCTGACTTTTTTTTCCTCGCACTCAGAATCGTGAGACATCAACTCTGATTGCGAGATAAAAAGTCGCAATTTAACTTTTTATTTTTTTATTTTATTCCGTGGCCGAAACGGGCTTCCATAATATTCAGATGTAACAGAACGTCCATCATAACTAGACTAACGAGTAATTTCACCCTCTCTGGCAGGCGATTACAGCTGCATTGATCGTATTTTCTGATTTATAAGAATTATAACAAGTTTGAATTGTGTGCGATCAACTGGACACTGAATAAGGGTTTATAAATATTTGAATCCCGTAACGCCACGCCCCTCTGTCACACGCCACGCCCCTCTGTCGCATACCACGCCCCTCTGTCACACGCCACGCCCCTCTGTCGCATGCCACGCCCCTCGTGTGTTTTACCTCCAGATACAGACACGCTGCAAACGACTCGTTCACGACGATGTCTCCGTGCTTGAAAGTCGGAAGCTGCAAATAAAACGAAAAAGAAAAAAGTGCAATATTAAAACAAGAGTCTGGGAACTGCTCCGTCGCTGAATTACAGCTGCACAGAAAGTAAAAGCCCAATGCAATCTTAAGAAATCATACACGACACGAGTCCGTCATGCATGTGAACGCACCTGAGCTCTGGGATTGAGAGCTTGCACTTCTTCACACTTGTGTTCGTTCTTGTCAAACGACAGGTGTTTGTGTTTGTATCCCTGCAGCTGCTTCTCCTCCAGCGCGAGCATGATTCTCCAGCACGGCGGAGAGCCGGAGCCCCAGTACAGCAGCATGCTCTGCGCCATGATGTCGCGTTTAATCAGGAAAAGAGCTGTTTTTACTGTGCAAAACACCCCAGATTTACTGCGTCACGCTGACTCTGACACGTGCCTGTAAGAGGGGCGGGGCCTCCTGCCGGCCGGAAGTGGAACTGCAGCTCGTGTTTTGAACTACTCTACTTTTCTGTTTCTTATATAACTTGCTTTAAAAACAAAAAACAAACGAGAGCTTCATATCCTTTGTAAGAACTGTTAAGTATATTCTGCAAAGTTAAAGAATTTATGCCAACAGAAATTAAATCGTCCTTTAAATGTAATTCTTTCCCTTTCATATGCCACACAATTGAGGATTAGTTACATGCTCCAGTTTCTGCAAGTCCTCATTTATTTATATTCTAACTAAACCAACTTGTTTTTGTATATTATACAGATGACGACCTTTATTTCTTTTGTCCCACCTCTCCTTGTTAGAACAAATATCCTTTAGAGGATATAATAATAATCATTCACAACGTAAAAAAATCTATTATAATACCATAAATGAAAATATAGAAATAAAAAAATTTTTTCACAAAATAGAATAACATAACTAACACTATATATATTAAAAACTATACTAAAATATATACTATACTAGAAAATAAACCTATACAGAATAGTATAAAATGACAAACAAGTAATAACTCAAATATAATAAAATGGAATGAAAACAACAAATACAATGAAAAAAATATTACTTTAAATCAATGCAATCTATACGAATAAAAATATATATATAAATATCAAATAGAACAATAACAAAAAAAAAAAAAAGAACAAAAAAAAAAAAAAAAAAAAAAAATAAAAAAACCAAAAAAAAAAAAAAAATACTACAGATGAAAAATAAAACGAAAACAATCCATGGAAAAATAAATACCAAAACCAAAAAACGAAAAACTTTCAGTAAAAATAAAAAAAGTAGTACACCAAATCAAAAAATAAAATTAACAAAAACATATCTCTTCAGATGCTATTTAGTATGGAGACGAAACTGCAAAAAATCCATAAATAAACATAAATCATGCAAATAAATAAATAAATGTCTGTATAAATACACAAATTCTTGTTTAAATACATATAAAAATAATTAAACGTGATTAAAGTAGGCAAATAAATAAAATATAACTGGTGGACACATGGAAAATGTTTAAGGTTTAAATGTTTTATTTTCCTTTGATCACTAATTTATTTCTGAATATAGTTCCACATTTATTTTTCCTCTGCACAGCACGCTAATGAGAGGGTGTTAATTATGGACTTGCTCGGGTCATGTGATAGCCGGGAGCGCGGCTTTCCCAGTATAGCCTACGTAAAGTCACTTTTTCCGTTCAACAGAGCAAGATACATACAACACTGAGCTGTATTGTCCGTACCGTATCTGTGACTTTACAAACGACCCAATGGAATGGCCAGAGGTGTCGTTTCCTGACGTCAGTTTTTGTAACCCGATCGAGTCTCCATTTAGAGACGACTGTAATATCAGCATCCCACGGTCATCGTGAGACGCCTGCTATGAAGAGGTTTAATCGAGGAACAGACGGTTTTTCCCATTAGTTATCAGAACAGAAAATACAGGCGACAAAAGTATGTTCATTAAGCAAATAACGGGTCAGTATTGCAATTAAGAGCTATGTAAGCATTACTATTTTACATTGGCCACTTAAACTCTTTTATGATTAAAAGATGATAGCGCTCAAACACGATCCGCCTACACTCTTGCATAATTAACACCCTCTCATTAGCATGCTGCGCAGAGGAAAAATAAACGTGGAACGTGATCAAGTAAAATATTGTTAGCATTTCCTTAAACATTTTCCATTTGCCCACCAATTTATATTATTTATTTGCCTGCTTTCATCACATGTATAATTATTTATTTATTTGTCTTAAACAAGAATACGTGTATTTATGCACACGTTTTTTATTTTGTATTTGTTTTTGCAGGTCTCGTCCTCCATAATTGAGCTCATCTGTTATCTACATATGTTCAAACATGATCAGTTCTTTTATTACTCTCCACGGTTGTCAAACCACACCAGATGCAGCGGTCTTGATTTCAGAACGGGTTTTATTTGCAGGGTGTACTCAAGTGACAATTTAACAGTTTACAAGGCTTTTCCATTCTGAAAATGAGTTCAGAGTCATGAGCCGAAGAAAAGATTTGATTGCTGACACCTTTTTTACTTTGTGTGTCGGCTCGGGCAGGCTACTATTGTAGCAACACAACTGTTTCTGAGGAGCTACATTGTTTGGTGGAAGAATACTGTGTTCATTAATATCATTACACTTTATTTGCTTTCTGTGAAACCGTGCTACTAGCTAACAACGCCCCTTAGCTGTTATAAATCCACTAAAAACCACGGCTTCACGTGGATTACTGCTTTAACGAAACATTACAGATGTCTCAGCTCATGCAAGTTCTGTGTTCTGAAATAAACGCCAAGTATATCGAAAACGCAAACCTCTAAACTAAACTAGTTCTGCTGCTAGAGAAACTCGCTGTGCGTGGCGTTTATGGCTTCAGTTGTCGTTCTTAAATTAACATGCACAGGAAAAAACACACACACGATCAGACACCAAGTCTACAGAAATGACTAAAGCATTAACATTTACAGTCTCGTTCATCCTCAAAAATACCTCCACCATTTTGTACATTCAGAATCATTATTGGAGACAGAATGCATCTGGTGTAGAGCTCATACAAATCTTATAAAGTCTTGTTTCTTCCCATATAATAATAATAATAGTGGACGTTAAGCATGCTGGTTCTCAGCACAACACGGTAGTCAGTAAGCGTATGAGTCTACTGTTAAAGATCTCAGAAACATGACTGAGCGAGTTAGTTCCTTCTGGGTCAAAGGCACACTGACGTCTGCAATAAAACACTCGAAAGTCTCAAGCAAAAGATGCTTATAAGCCCAAGCACCAAAGCGAGAAACAGCAGCTCGTGTGCAGCATTTAGAAACGTTATTAACCCTCATAATGCATTCAGAATCTGATACGGTTTTCATATTCTGGGCATGTTTGGACCTGAAGAATCATTATTTTATAAAACAGTCATAACTTCTTATTAATGAGTAACTGTGAAAAAAAATAAAATCAAAGATGTTACCATGTCAGTGCTGCATTTAACCCTTTATTATTAATTAAAACATTTAGAAAGTCTTTGATTTTTTTTTTAATTACACGTGAACCAGATCAAACTAAAAATGAGATGCAAAATTTGTATATATTTTAGTCAATACTGATGAGGAATTTTATTTGAATATGTCATTGTTTGAAATTTATAAGAACATATAATCTGAGAATTATCAGTATAAATTCTGCTCACCAAGCCTGAATTTATTTGATCCAAATTACAGCAAAAACAGTAACATTTTGAACTATTTTTACTATTTAAAATAACTGCTTTCTATGTGAAAATATTTAAAAATGCAATTTATTACTGTGATTTCAAAGCTGGGATTTTCAGCACTTGCTCTTTTTTTTTTTTGTAAATGTTTTTTTGGGGACAGAAATTATAGAAATTATTACTTTCATTTAGCATGGATGTTTTAAATTGATCAGAAGTGATGATAAAGACGTTTATAATGTTACAAAAGACTTTTACTGAATGAGAAATCTTATCTATCAGCAAGACACCGGAAAATTCTCTTCAGCTGTTTCAACAAATATATACTAATAAATGTTTTTTGAAGCGCATATTAAAATATTTTCTGTAGGATCATGTGACACTGAAACTGGAGTAATGATGCTGAAAATTTGCTTTGCATCACAGGAATAAATTATATTTTAGAATATTTTCAAATAGAAAACAGTTATTTTAATAGTAAAATATTTCACAATATTACAGCTTTACTGTATTTTTGATCAAATAAAATGCCGTCTCGGTGAGAATAAGAGACTTCTTTAAAAACATAAAAAATCGTATTTCTTCAAAAACACGAAACAGGCTATATCTCTTAAAAAATAACTGTAAAAAATCTGAAAAAAATAAATGATGTGTATTTTGAGAGTCTTAAAGCATCTGCGAAGTTTCGTTCCCATACAAGAAACCCTGCATTGTTTAGAAACGTTTATGTATGTCTTCCGGGTCAAAACAGACCTGAATGCGTGAAGAGGGTTAAAACATGGCAATATGACAAAAGATACAAAACTGCACTTTTAGTAAATCCAACTGTGTTGATTTTAACAAAAAAAGTCACTGAGTCTGTGTGTTTTAAAGGTGTTCCACCGTCCGAAAACCACATCTAGAATTGTAGGATTTAAAAAATAAACACATTTAATGTCTCTTATAAAGTTGTACCTTCATGTTGCACATTTTACAATAAATAATCCAAAGTATCAGAGCACAGTTTCACTGATCTGACTCATAAAGTGAATCAAGTGACATTTCACTATTAATAGAAATAATTCAAATAGCGTTCAGTCGGAGAGAGAAACCTGAACACGCTTCTGTAAAGGGATTGTACATCATCACAGTGGCGGCCTGTGATTGGCTGGTGTATGTAATGAGGGGGCGTGGCTTAGAATCAAACACACACACAATGGAGGCGGAGCTTTGCTGTATTTATGATGGGTGAAAAGCTTCCGTTTCGTGATCTAAAACATGTTTTGACTGATTCTGTTGTCCTGAGATGAGCTCTGCTGAAGGCGAACGCGTCAGTGTGCTTCAGTCGTGTCCAATCCCAGCGCTTGAGCTTCTTCTGCGGTCAGACCGCCCTTCAGAGTCCTCCTCACTGAGACACAACACCAGCGTCAGTCTCTGTTTAACTCCACACAATAACAACTCTGTGAATCTCTAAGGCTCTAAATGATGAATTTGACCAAAACACACAATCTGCGGCATGCCTTCTGTCTCTGATTGAGTGTTTTCTCCAGTAAAAGCTCTTTTAGTGTAACTGTACAAGCGTCCAGCTTCAGCTGGAGCTTCTCGTGTCAAATCTTGACTGATGTGAGCAAGTAAATAGCTTTAGAATAACTTACGAAGAACTACTCTTGTAACGGCTTTCCAATAAGCCGCTGCCGTTGATAATATGAGTGAGCAAGTTCTAGAACGCGTACAAACAGAGTCCGTGCAAACGGAAATAGATGCTAAACAAATATCTTTCTTTATTTGTGCTCCAATAACAATTGTTCCAAAACAACTTGCTATGAGTGTTCCTTGTTCATTAACATGTACAATCCAAGTCCATACCTTGAAGACACAGCATAAGATCCTAGTTCATCTTGCACGCTACTCTGCCGTGCGGTCAAAAACTGTGTGCTTCCCAATTACCAACGAACACCTGGCTCTTACACCGGTGTTACAATTATACTGTGTCACAGTGCCACCCAATGGCCAAGTAAAACTTTACAATAAATGGCTCCAACACACCGGCCCCTTAATTGATTATGGCATAATGACATAACAATTACGCATTAATACAAAATGGAGCCTAACATACCAATTCAAACTTTGTACCAAGGGTATATAACACAAGACAGTAAATTTCCAACACCTATTAGACTACAGTATGCCATATTTAGGCTGTTGCTTCTAATAGAAGACAAAGCTTATTAATTGGACGTTCCAAGTTGTTATATTTGGTTCGAACTTTTACTGAACGAACTAAACCTCTATTGTCTGGGTAAGTCTCCACAACTCTTCCAAGAAGCCATGAGCCATGTGGTGCTGTAGAATCAGCAATAATCACGATGTCTCCAAGGGTAATATTTCTTCGTTCTTTGTTCCATTTTTGTCGCTCTTGCAACAAGGGTAGATATTCACGTACCCATCTTTTCCAGAAGAGATCTGAAATGTATTGCACTTGTCTCCATCTCCTTTGGCATACAAATCAGACCTTTCAAATAAACCAGGCGGCAACGCAGGATTTCCTTTCATAAGCAGAAGGTGATTTGGTGTAAGAGCTTCCAAATCATTAGGATCATTGGACAGTTTAGAGATGGGTCGATCGTTCAAAATTGCTTCTGCTTCACACAAGACAGTTTGCAGTGCTTCATCATCCAGTGTTTGTTGTCGAAGGACTGCACAAAGAATTTGTTTCACCATTCGAATTATACGTTCCCATACTCCTCCATAATGAGGACTTGAAGGAGGATTAAAATTCCAATGAACTCCCTTCTGCAGTAGGGCCCTTTGAATCTTTTCATTGTTTATTACAATGAGTGCCTCTCTTAGCTCCCGCTCAGTACCGATGAAATTCGTCCCATTATCAGACCTCATGTGAGAGACCTGTCCACGACGACAGACAAACCTACGCAAGGCATTGATGCACGAATCCGTATCGAGTGAGTATGCCATTTCCAAATGGACAGCTCTACTTGCCATACAAGTAAAAATCACTCCATAGCGTTTCACTTTACTCCGCCCCCTTTTCACTTCGATGGGGCCAAAAAAATCCACTCCTACATTAGTAAAAGGTGGAAAATCAGGGGTGATCCTTTCGACTGGAAGGTCTGCCATCTTCTGTTCACCCAACTTTCCCTTATAACGTCTACAGATGACACACTTGGAGATGATCTTTCTTGCAACAGAGTTGGCATTTGTAATCCAGTACTTGCACCGGAGCTTAGAAACCATTTGATTTCTGCCACCATGACCCAATTGTTCATGAATGTCTCGAAGTATGAGATGTGACACATGCTGATCCTTCGATAACAAGATGGGATGTTTCCTTTCACTTGGCATAGCTGACTTACCAAGTCTTCCTCCCACTAACAGCAGTCCATCATGCAACATAGGATCCAAACTATAGACAGAACTGTTTCTTTTAACATCAATACTTCCCTCCTTGAGCTCAGCAATTTCCTCCTGAAATTGTTCCTGTTGACTGAAACGAATTATGCCAATCTCTGCCTTATACAGATCCTCTACAGTCAAACTTTGTCTGCCCAGAGATGCTTTAAATTCCTGTTGTTTTGCATTTAAAGCAACACTGTCAATCTGCTCCAAAGACAACTCCTTTCGTTTACGACTCAGCTCCAACAGAAGTTTCCACAGTTTCAAAACCCAGGCAACTGCAACTTTCAGACGTTTCCATTCTGAGAAGTAATGGAGAAGTTGACTTGTGGCATTTTGTCCATTCTGCAAGACCACAGCATTTACCTTTAAATCCTTTTTTACTTCTGGGTCATCATCAGTCAAAGTCAAATCACTTTTGGGAAACTGTATATCACTCGGCTTCCAGAGAAAACTAGGACCATCAATCCATCGCTTATTGCTCAAAAAATATTCCACTTTCAAACCACGAGATGCATCATCTGCAGGATTTTCTTTAGTGGATACATATCTCCACTGTAGAGGTTGCGTTGTGTCTCTTATAGAAGACACCCTATTAGCAACGAATGTATGAAACCGTTTGTCCTCGTTCTTAATGTAATTGAGGACAGTTGTGCTATCAGTCCAAAAGACTGAATCTTCCAATGGAAGTTGCAACTCCTTCTTCAGCATAATGTCAATCTTGACTGCCAAGACAGCCGCTGTAAGTTCCAAACGAGGTATGGTCACAGGTTTCAACGGTGTTACTCTGGACTTACCCATCAAGAAAGCCACATGTACCGTGTTTACACTATTCAGTATCTTCAGATAAGAAACTGTGCCATAACCAGTTTCGCAAGCATCAGAAAAATGATGTAAACAAGCATGAGTGGGCAGTCCAAAATCCATGGGTTTAAAATATCTGTTCACCTGGAACTTTGCAACTTTGTCCAACTCGAAAATCCAATGGTTCCATTGCTTCTGGAGGACTGATGGTATAATATCATCCCAGCCCAAAGTCTGTCTGCACAACTCCTGTAAAAGCACTTTAGCAGGCAGAACAAGCGGAGCAAGAAAACCCAAAGGATCATAGACAGAGCTTACCACAGATAGAATGCCTCCTCTTGTGCAAGGTTGATTTTTCAAGGAAATCTTGAATTGAAAGGTATCAGCTTCCACACTCCACTGGAGACCTAAAGCTCTTTCAACAGGCAACTTGTCTCGATCCAAATCCAGCTGCTCTATATCCTTGGCTCGGTTTTCCTCAGAAACTGACTGCAACACCTTGCGACTATTGCTGATCCACTTTGCCAAACGGAAACCTCCTTTCTGACAGAGAGAGGTAAGATTTTTAACCATAGAGATGGCCACTTCCTCAGAGGAGACGCTCTTCAAACAATCATCCACATAGAAGTTGTTGTTGATTGTTTCAATCACTTCTGATGGAAAGTCAGCTTCGTTGTCCTTTGCTGTTTGTTTTAAGGCGTAGCATGCACAGCTTGGAGAAGACACTGCTCCAAAAAGATGAACTGTCATCCTGAATGTAATGGGTTCTTTAGTCAATTCTCCACCAGACCACCACAAGAAACGAAGAAAGTCTACATCCTCCTCAGCCACCTTAACTTGGTGGAACATTGCTTCAATGTCCGCCATGAAGGCTACTGATTCTTGCCTAAATTTCAGCAATACACCTACCAAAGAATTGGTAAGATTAGGGCCTTGCAACAAATGACTATTAAGTGCTGTTCCCTTATATGTTGCTCCACAGTCGAACACAACTCTCAATGATCCCTTCTTAGGATGAAACACCCCGTGATGAGGAATGTACCAAACTTTGCCATCCACACGATCAAGTTGATGATCTGGTACCTTCTCAGCATAGCCCTTGTGTACAACATCAGTAAGAAAATCAGAATACTTCTCATGAAACACCTGGTTTCTTTCCAGTTTCCTTTTCAGACCATGCAATCGTTGCTTAGCAACACAGAGGTTGTCAAATAGTGTGACATCGTCAGTCTTGAATGGTAATCTTAGACTGTAATGTCCATCCTGCAGCAAGACTGTACTGTTCATTATGCTCATAAACCGAATATCTTCCCTTGACATTTCTCTTTCATCAGCAGTCCTTTCACTGAAATCATGATTGAACTGATTGTTAAGCAACTCTTCCAGTTTAACAACAGAAATTCTGTTGACAGTAACAGCAGAATGCTCAGCTTCATTCTTACGGTCACTGTTTCCCTCCACAGTCCCATTAACAACCCATCCCAATAGGGTTTTAATGGCAAATGGCCCATTACCATGACTGTTTATTATTTCGTATGGTTCCATCACATTAGCTGCATTAGTTCCAATCAGTAAATCTACACCTGCTTGAATGTACGGTATCTTTACCTTGTCTAAGTATGACCACTTGGATAACTCCTCCTGAGTAATGATGTTCTCAGAGTTAACAGGCATCTTTTGCTGTGTGTAGACAGCAGGAAGTGGGAAGAAATGTTTGGTGTTTATACCACTGATTTCCAGTCCATCAATATCACTGCAGGACACAGACTGTTCTTGACCCATTGTGCGAAGAAGAATATTAACCTTCTTTCCACTCAAATTCAGCTCATTCCTCAAATGTTCTGAACAAAAGGTTGCGGAACTTCCCGGGTCCAGAAAAGCATATGTCCGCATCACTTTGTTACCTTTAACAACTTTGACTTGGACTGGTATGATTGACATCAGACTCCTCTCGTTCCCAGCCCCTGTGTGACCACAAATTTGAGCAGACACTACCTTGCGCTTTTCCTCTGGCTCTTTTACGGTTACCTCCTTGTGATATATGTGCAGGATTGTGGGGTGTGTTTCTCCACAAATGTCACAATACAGACGATTCTCACATTTCTTACTGAAATGTCCAGTCTTTAAACAACCGAAACAAATTCCTTTAGCTTTCAGGAATTCAATCTTGTCTCGTTGAGTCCTTTTCTTCAACGCCAAACACCTTTCCAACGGATGCTGATTTGTACAAAACAAACAGTTTCCATTAGACTTAGACACAGGACAAAATCTTTGTGCTGAAGAATTGCTAAACTTCTTAACTGGAACAGAAGCAGCAATGTCAGTGGCAAAACTATTTCTTGCAAAGGTTTTGCGGGTTTGACCTTTGAATTTACCTGTGCCATGCTTGTCTTGGATATCTCCAAACACAGGATCAGAAGCCATCTTAACCTGTTTTTCAATGAACTCAACAATATCAGAGAACTTTGCTCTGTGGCTAGACTCCATAATCTCACAGGCTTTAGCTCTCCATTGCTCCCTCAGCTTGTAAGGTAACTTCATTACAACCATTTTCATGTTGCTAGGCATGTTAAGTTCTTGCATATATGAGAGTTCGTCCATTGTGTTGCAACATGTACGCAAAAACAAAGCATAAGCCTGTAATCCTTGCACATCCTCAGCCTTCAAAGTGGGCCAACCCAAGGCTTTCTCCATATAAGCAGTAGATACCTTAAACTCATTACCAAAATGTTCCTTTAGTAACCTTTTGGCCAATGCATAGCCTCTGTCTGGGGCCATATGTTGGCAACTGCGGACCAGGTCTTTAGGCTGCCCCATTGTAAACTGCTCGAGGAAATACAAGTGATCCTTTTCATTGGTTGTTTTCTGCTCAATGCCATATTCAAACGCTCTGATGAATGGAATATATTGCAATGGGTCACCATCAAACACTGGAATCTCCCTTTTTGGTAAGACACGAGGATTTGCTTGCTGTTGAACAAGGTAGGTTGTTAATTCCTCTTGCCTTTTCAGGACTTCAAGCAGGGGATCGCCCAGAGGTGGAAGAACGTGTGTTGAATGATGAATTCCCAAGTTATCATGTTGCATTTGAGCAGAATAATGGAAATTAGATTGTTCAGATGTATGAACTATTTGTTGATCATTCCATCTAGTCCTCTGATTCTGAGTTACATCCTGTGATGCAGAGACACCAGCTGCTCCAGCTGTATTCACTGGCATTGAATTCACAGGCACATATTCGTTTGCATTGGGATTAAAACATTTTGACCGAGAAGAATCAAATCTGAGATTATCGGTTGCATTGACCACACTTTTTTCACTCTTCTTTGATTTTAAATTAGAGCTTGTACTGCGTGAACATTTGCTTTGATTATCAGATTTTTGCAACACAGTGATCTTTGCTGTTGAAGCTGCTATTTGAGCATCCAATTCCAATTGCTCCTTTTTCCGTCTCAGTTCTTCCTCCTGTTTTTCAATGGCATGTTTAGCTTTCAATGCAGCAACACGTGCCAGAAGTGCGGCCTTTTCCGCCTCTGCTTGAATACATGCAGATGATATGGATGAACTACTACTACTGCTGCCTGAACTGCGTTTACTACGCTTGGAGGTCGCATGAGACACATTTGAGACGCTGTCTCCAGGACCAACATCACTCTCTGCATTGCCCACTTCAGATATTTTCTGACCTTCTGGCTTGTCTGATAACCATTTATTTACATGTTCATTGAACTCATTGTTTGGTATCATCTTTGCTTTGAACCATATTTCATGTTTTTCAGCCTCATCGACCGGTAAAATAACCAACAGAGACTCATGAGTGTCTTTAGCCTCTGAACACAACCTCTTAAAATCTTCAAAGGCCAAACGTACCTCAGGTTCATATTCTTTGTCATCATATATTAAATTGTTAATTGACTCTATTAGTTTCTGAGCCTTGTTTAACTTTGCCTTTCTTAACTTTTGCAAGGTGTCAAGTTTTTCTACCAAAGCTTTAGCTGTTAGTTTAACTGGTCTTTTTTCTCTTTCAGACTCTATATCAACACTAGGCAAACCTTGCTTTGACACAGTAACCCCTTCAGAATTCATACACTTTTCGTTTTCCATTTTACAACAGCTATGAACAAACAGAATTAATACATGAAGCAAAGTCAGTCAATCTTTGGCAACCAATGCATTGGATTTATGCTTGATCCCGATTGTGTGCACACATACTTTCATATGGCCATTATGATGTTGCAACAAACGTACCTATAATCCCGTTGATCGGCCTGAAGGGACGAGCGCGCCGCGTAAATCCAACGACAAATGCGGCAAACCAGAAGAAATACCATCCAAACGATTGATGTCCTCAATCCATTGTCCTCATGTGCAGAAACAAGAAGCCTTTACCCAAAACAAACGGCGTCGTTCTTGTCCGTCGAAACACATGCATTGACGCCTGATCCAAGCGAACTCCTTTTATCCAATGAAGCACAGTTTTTGACTTTATGTAACGGCTTTCCAATAAGCCGCTGCCGTTGATAATATGAGTGAGCAAGTTCTAGAACGCGTACAAACAGAGTCCGTGCAAACGGAAATAGATGCTAAACAAATGTCTTTCTTTATTTGTGCTCCAATAACAATTGTCTCAAAACAACTTGCTATGAGTGTTCCTTGTTCATTAACATGTACAATCCAAGTCTATACCTTGAAGACACAGCATAAGATCATAGTCCTTATTGCACGCTACTCTGCTGTGCGGTCAAAAACTGTGATTCCCAATTACCAACGCACACCTGGCTCTTACACCGGTGTTACAATTATACTGTGTCACAGTGCCACCCAATGGCCAAGTAAAACTTTACAATAAATGGCTCCAACAAATATCGGCGGCTTTTTGACAAATTGCTTTGCTCCTCTTTTGTAAGTTGCTGCTAAATGCATAAATGTGAATGTAACTTATATTGTTATCATCAAAATATTAAATTAAAATAATGTTTTATTTTTATTTGTTTTTTTGTGCGTCAGGTTATTGATGATTTTGATGTTTTTATTGATTTTGATGTTTTTATTATTATTATTTGTAATTGTTTTATTTTGATCATAGTTATTTTCAAATAATGTATTTATGATTTAAGTGTTTACTAACTTTAACGTTATTTTATTTTTAAAATTTGTATGACGTGTTGTGTTTTTTTTTATTTATTTTTACAAAATTTTATTTAACATGTTTGTGGTTTTATTACAGTTTTGACTTTTTTTTTTATTTATTTAT
>JADLZN010009200.1:0-19567 GCA_018155175.1 Sinocyclocheilus anophthalmus
TGCTTGGGAAAGTGGTGCATGAGAGGCACAGCAGCATTTCATGTCCTTAAGTGCATTAAATATAACCAAAACTGTGAAATGACCTTAAAATATGGTTCCACATTTCCGAAATATTCTGCACATCCTCTACAAGTGTTAAAGCCCTTCCTATAGATTTCTCGTAGTCAGGCTTCCCAGAGGCACACTTAACATGCCCAAGTGTGTAACAAACACTCCAATCAACACTACTGAAAAGTGAGAGATCTCACCCTATTTTTTCTTATCCTCTTCTCAGCGTCACAACATTTGTCAGTCATTACCAAAACATGATTATCACTATCTCTCAGCCATCACACATCTGGTTTAAATCATCCTGTGCTGATGAGGTATAAATGGGGCTGAGAGTGAAGGGTTTAATGTTTGTTAGGACTACAGTGGTTCTCAACCAGGGGTTCTCAGTAAACTCCAAAATGGCTCAACATATTTAAAATAGTTTAATTTAACTATTAAATGTTTTTTTTTTTTTTGTTTTTTTGCCATATTTATTACACTCTTAGAAAATAAAGGTTATTTAGTTGCATTAGTGGTTTTGATGAAAATAGGCTGGGTACAGTTCATTTGTTTTTGGGCTGTGCTGCTATATAAAGAGCTACGAGACAGTAGAGAGCTCCCCCGACTGTCAGTGCCATGGTGGTCCTGTACAAGAGTCTGTCTGAAACACCTCGTTTCAGATGAACAGGAATCTCTTCGGAGGCCTGGATGGAAAAAAAGAGGAAAAAACAAGTTGAGGAGAAAAGAGAGGGAATAATTATAATGTATGCTTCATATTCATTGTTTATTCAAATTCATTAGTTCACCCAAAATTGAAAATTCGGTCATTATTTCTCCCCCTCATGCAGTCCAAACTTGCGTGACTTATTTCTTCTGCACAACACACGTATCTTAGAATGTTTGTAACCAAAACTTACCTAACGCTTTATTCCCTTGTATGTTTAATCTACACCCCAAAGTCAATGGGACCGAAACTGTTTGGTTACTACATTCTTACAGTACTTCTTTAGGTTCATAGAGAAATAGTCATATAGGTTTGGAAGTCAGTAGGATGAGTAAATGCTTACAATTTTCATTTATATCCCTTTAACTAAGCTGCATAGCTTAATACATCATATACACACCTGAAATATCCTCTGGAGATCTGGAACCTTGTTGGCACCCATATACTCCACTGGAGCATTTGACTCAGACACCAGTTTAGTTGGGGTGGCAAAGAAGATGGTAGGGGATTCAGACGGTATATTTGACCTCAAGCCCTGAAGAACGTTTACAAGCAAGTTAACCTGATATTTATTTTTGTTCACTGTGACTACACAATGTTCACCATATATCACAGTTGTTTTCAACCTTTTTGACCCCATGGTCCCCTACTGACCACAAAAATATTAAATATCGATATTTGTGTAAAATATTTTTATCATCAATTTCTACCAGACATATTAGAGCTAGAAAATAAATAATCATGATACATGTAGCTTTAATATTTTATAAATGTACATGACTCTTCCAGGTTTAGAAATCACACTTTTTTTAATTAACATTTTAATTAAAAACATTTTAAGTCACCTTGAGGCGCTATTGAAGTTTGCTGAGGTCCCCATAGGGGGCTCTGGCCCCCTTGTTAACACTGATTTATCGGCTATTGTCCCTAACTATTACCTTTTGTTGTGAAATCGGTTTAGGACTGTACAACCAATGCTGAATTTAGAAGTACTAAAACTTAGTGATGAACTGTTTAAACAACGGTCCTATGAACAATCATGCACATCTAACGTTATATAATTAAATGTAGCTCAACTAAGTAACTGTATCCACTAAGTAGAGATTTCGGTGTGGACAGTCAACTCTCCGCTTTTGATTATTAATCTCCCCATATTTAGCCTGCTTCACCATATCGGTTAATATAGTGCTAGAGAAACGTATTTTATATATCTAACGACTGTTTAAAACCCCTCTATGGGTCACATGAAGCAGGCGGCACTGAATTAGCGGTTAGAAACGGAATCGCGCGCACATACCTGCGGGCTGTAGGCGGAGGATGACACGGCTCCCGTCAGTCTTTGTGTAAATCCACTAAATTTGTAATACATTTTGTTAATAAACGGTACCCGACGAGGTGAGACTGTGACCGTCGGGAAGTCGGAACTCAACCGGCTTTTTTCCTTGTGTAAGAATTTGTCGCTGGAATATGACGTCACAAGAAACAAAACTGTTATGAAGCAGATATGAGAAAAATATATTATATATCTGATATTATATATATAATATCAGATTCCCATTGTTTAACAGATTATCATGCCCCGCTATTGTCACAAAAGGTCATCTCAGTGAGCTGTATCTTTTCTCCTGGACAATAATGGTGGAAATGTGTGACTCAGGTTAATGGAGTTTCAAAAATAAAGGCACCCTGAAATAGTATTCACGGGAGTAAAAGCTGACACCTAGAACCAGTCATCGCTATTTTAAAACATTCAAAAGGTCTTTGCTTTATATATTTCAGATTATATTTGTTAGGGTGACCATACGTGCCATTTTCCCAGGATGCGTCCTGGCCAGGATTTCTATATTGCCTATAGATTATCAAAATACCATACAGACGGTTCCTTATGCTTTCAAAATGCTCTCGAGGTATTTTGATATCATACACCGATCGGTCTGCACACGCAAACAAAGCCAAAACCTTGATATATGGCACGTAGGCTATATTTGTGCCACATTCCTTTCTGTATTATAATTAAAGAAAGGATAAGGCTTGAATCCATAAACATTTCTTTATTTTCCTCATACACATAAACAACCTTGCCTTAACCAAGTAGAATTAATTTTCGGTTACAGAAGAGAGCTACATAAGATTTCATTTGCATCATTATGACCCTTCCAAAATAGCCACAAATACATAGCTACAAAAAAAATGATACATATATGAAGACATAGGCCTACATCTCCTTACAGATGCAAAAACAAACATTGTGTGGTGTGACATCAACCAAGCAATGTTTTAGCAATTATTTAAATAAGATCCCTACACTGACATGACAATTTAGACTAAAGACAAATTATGTAATTAGAGGATAACCGGAATTAAACAATGCACTCTATCTTGATTTTGACATTGTCATCAATTTAGCTAAATAATCTGTAGTTTATAACCTTAAGTCCATATATTTTCAATGTGTTCTTAATGATGCTTCTATATCATGAAATACTATTATAAAATTTACTGTAGCCTATGTCCCCTAATGAATCATATCATATGTGACATATCTTACTAAATACAATCCAAAATCCATCTTTTTATTCCAAGAGACACATAAACTCAGAAAGTCCCTTGAATGAGGAAAAGAGGTTTGATTTTGTGCTTGTATTCAAAGAGGAAGAAGGAAGCGAGTGAGAGCCCTCCTACTGGTGAGTGTGTGGGTGAGGTGTTTGCGAATCAATTTAGTTGACGCCTCTTGATTCACACAGTCGTGTATGGACAGGTTGCAGATTTGTCGCTGTCTGGATGAACAGCTGATGTTTGTTTTTTGTGACTTAGTAATGTAATATCAATCTATGAGCAAGACCTTTAAAGTTCATATGATGCCCATTTTCCACAAGTTGATATGATTCTTTAGGGTCTTAATAAAAAGTCTGTAACATAGTTTGGTTAAAAATGTTCAACTGTAGTGTAAAAACACCTTTTTTTACCCTATCAAAAGCAGCTCTTTTCAGATCAAGCCGTTTTTTGTAGCATTTTCCTTTAAATGTTACTGAGCTCTGCTGACCCCGCCCCTCTCTTCCGAGCCTGTCACATAGAGACTGTTTACTTTGCCGCGTTCATCGTGAAACTGGCTAATTAGCACATTATTAGGAAAGGCTATTTGCAAAGATTCATTAAAAACATTATACTCACTTCTTCTGTAGATGAGGCTGGATCATGAATGATTCGCGCGAACATAGATGCATTTATGTAGATCGGGGGTGCATTCCCTTCAGAAACAAACAAAATCCACTGTGTCTTCAGCGGCTCAGATATCGGGAGTAAATGACGACTGCTAAATGACATTATTATTACATCCAACAACAGAACACCTCAAACGCTTGTTAGGAGTCATTCTTGTCTACATCTGCTCCGGCGGTGAAACAACGGCGGACTGATGACAGCTCACTCAGGGCGGTTCTAAGGTAAAACGCCAGTCCAGTCAGTGCTGAAACGCTACTGTCAATCAAACTATCGTGGGAGGGGCCTGTCTGTGTGACGTCACACAGACAGGCATCTGAGATCGGCTCGATTTGAGAAAGGGGAAAACATTTAACCATAAAAAAAAAAAACACCGGGTGGATTTTTATCATTATAGGGTGGTTGTGTACACACACTGCAACACACAATTTTTTCGTTCAAAACAACTTGTAAAGTGCATGTATCATCCTTGACCCCTTTAACTTTAATTTGAATGCACATTTCGACAGTGATATGTCAAAACAAGTAAGTGTTTTGAGCCCGTAAACCAAACTGTAACTATAAGCTAACTATAACCTATTAGTGTACACACAATTCAGAACAAGTCTGCAGTTATGTCACTGCCGCTTTAAATGCTCAAGCTCTTAAAGGGGTCCATAGGATGCTACATGCACTTTTACAAAAAGGTGTTTTTTACACTACCATTGAGAAATTTTAACCAAACTATGTTACAGACTTTTCATTAAGACCCTAAAGAATCATATCAACTTGTGGAAAATGGGCATCATATGACCCCTTTAAAGCAGGTTGGAATCTGACTGGCTGTCAATGTTTTAGTTCCTCACTGGAAAAAACTGTATTGTTTCCTCTGGTGCCATTTATCTATAGTTGATGGTGTGGCCTCTGCTATTCTTTACATTTAGAATTGATTTTATTTAAAGTCTCCCTGTGGTGAAAATCAAGTTTTTAATGTTGTTTACATGTCTGTCTTGTCTTATTAATATGCTTAAAGTCAAAGCATGTGCAAATTCATCAGTCAACAACACCCTCGCTGAGTATTTTGTCCTTAAAACTGTGGTGTACCAAAGATCAAAATGCTAAGTCTCAAAAATGCGGTTTGAAACAGCCCCTTTCCTACTGTCACTAACATGGAACCGATCCCGTAAACTTGCTTTTCATATCTGAGCTATCTGAGATAGTGAACAGAAACATGGATGTGCAACATTGATAATGTATTCAGACCAAATGCTAATGATATCATTTACAGTGATACATAAAATGCATTGATTCTGATACATCAACAAACCTGTATAATTTGCTCTTCCTCCACTTTAGAATCAGTTTCTGATTCAAACGTATATTGTTAAATTAATCCAGTGTTGCCACTTGTCATTGTGTAGCGTTTACTACTTCAGTTAACCGATTGGAAGTGAAGCAGGTAGTCTGAGCTCATGTGATTAAATGGGGGCTGGGGCTTATTTGCATATCGTATATGTGACCCTGGACCACAAAACCAGTCATAAGTAGCAATATATTTGTAGCAATAGCCAAAAATACATTGGGTCAAAATAATAGATTTTTTTTTTTTTATGCCAAAAATCATTAGGATAATATGTAAAGATCATGTTCCATTAAGTTATTTTGTAAATTTCCTACCGTAAATTTATCAAAACTTATTTTTTGATTAGTAATATGCATTGCTAAGGACTTCATTTGGACAGCTTTAAAGGTGATTTTCTCAGTATTTTTTATTTTTTTGCACCCTCAGATTTCCGATTTTCAAATAGTTGTATCTCAGCCAAAAATTGTCCTATCCAAACAAACCATACATCAATGGAAGGCTTCTTTATTCAGCTTTCAGATGATGTATATGCCAATTTCGAAAAATTTACCCTTATGACCGGTTTTTTGGTCCAGGGTCAAATACACTAAATGAGTTAAGCGTTTAGAGTTATATTCAAGCCATTTTAAGATAAAATATATTTTCATAGGGAAAAATTATAATTTTGCTATTAAAAAGGAGTTTTAAGAGATAAAATTAGTGACTGCAGGGGGACTTATTTGTATCTTTATTGTTATCATTATAAGTTACTGTCCTTGGTGTGAGCAGGCCTTTTCACAGTATTTGCGCTATTTGGCCATTTTAAAACCTTTCACTTTAGTTCCTCTTGCTTTACCACTTTATTGGGAGCTGAATTAATGATTTAACAAGTCGGAGGGACCTCTCCATGGAAACACGAGAATTCGTGTAAGCTCCTTCTAGGCTGGAGCACTGTCAGGACACAAGGTCCCGCCAGATGCCCATTCCAGGCAGCCTGGCCATCTGTAGTTGTCAAATGCCACAGTTGTCCATTTCATACAAGGGAAATGCTGTTCTATCGGTTTTGTCCGTTCACACAGGAAGGGGTTTACAACACAAACATTGGCTAAAGTATTTCCTTTGGATTGTAATGCTTTATTGTGCACTTTCCACTTTGAGCTGGGGATTTGTCTCTTTTGTCTTATTCTGTAAGTCAGAATTGCTTCAGATGCCTGTATTGTCTAAAATCAATGAATTCCAGAATGTGTCCTTGAGTACAGAGGTACTTGTGTTATTATTTGGATATAACAGGTTCGCAAAGAGAGTCTAAATGCTGATTTTTCCACATCAGAAGTTGCACGTTCCTTCGTTATATTTCAGATCTTGGTTCAGCATAAAGGCACAGAAGAGCAGGTGATGTTACTACGCTGAAGACCAGCAGGTTCTCAGGACGATCTATGCTACAGTTAGTTGAGAAACTCAGAAGAGAGACTTCGCACGCAGCGTGCTGAGCGGAATTTGAGTTCGTGGTAGCACTGCACAAAGCTGTGGTAGATAAAGGTAATGGGCAGAGCCAGCAGCACAATGCCACTCACAACGCACACGCCACCCAGCACGCGTCCCGGAATGGTGATGGGGTACATGTCTCCATAGCCGACGGTCGTCATGGAGATAATAACCCACCAGCAGGCTGCCGGGATGCTGGCGTAGTCCTCATTGCTAGTCTCCAGGTCAAGGCCGTGCTCCAACAGCTGTGCCAGGGCGCTGAATATCGCCATCGCGACGCAGACGAACACCAGCAGCATGACCATTTCGCGGTAGCACCTGCGCAGCGTCAGCCCGAGCGTCTGCAGCCCGAGGAAGTGGCGCGCCAGCTTGATTAGCCAAAAGATGCGCATCATTCGTAGTACACGCAGGGTGACTCCTGCACGCTGTAGTTGAGGGTTTTCTCCTGTTAGCGCTGTCACAGCGACAGACACGTAGTAAGGTGTGATCGCCAGGAAGTCAATAATGTTAAGGGGGCGGCGCACAAACTCACATTTGTCCCGTGAGACAATGAAGCGCACTATGCATTCGGCAGTGAACCAGCCAATGCATACTGCCTCGATGATCCTGTGAGAGATGGGGAGAACAGAGAGAAAGAGGTATGGAAAGAAAATTAAAAAGAGAGAGTTAGAGGGTATAAGAGAGATATGATCACAATTATACTTTCTGGTGCATGTAAGTAAGCTCACTGACAGTATTTGTTTCCTTATGTTGATTACTCTACAAAATAACTTCACTTGTTCCTCCTTTTCTAACCTTCTAATGAATGATTTCTGAAGGTTCATGTGACACTGAAGAATGAAGTAATGGCTTCTAAAAATTCAGCAATGCCATCACAGGAATAAATTAAATTTAAAAATACATTAAAATAGAAAACAGTTATTTTAATTGTAATAATATTTCACAGTATTACTGTTTTTATTTTTGATCAAATAAGTGCAGCTTTGTGTGCATTAGAGACTTCTTTCAAAATCATTTAAAATCTGAATTATTCTAAACTTTTGTCAAATTTGTTTGTTTTTGTTTTCTGTTTTGGCTCCTTCTAAAGCTCACTTTAAAGATGTCATGTAAAAAATACATTAATATTATTTAAAAATGAGAGAATGAGACTAATTCATTAACATCAAAATACTTGCTGTTTCAAAAACATAAGCAATATGCATTTTTCTTATTAACCTTTTGACAGTGTGAATTTATATCCAATTTAACAACTTAATGAAAACAAAATAATTTTTTTGTGAATAATCACATTAATGTACAGGTGCTGTCAATTAGCTTAACTTCCTATTAAACCCCGAATAATTCCTGTACCAAAATTCCAGTATTATCAATGGATATGATATAATAATAATAATATAATAAAACCACTACAAATGGTGCTTTATTATGTTTATGTTTTGTTATTGTAAGTAAACAAGTCATGCAAAGTATTTAGATCAGATTCCATGCAGCCATGCAGTTAATGTGCTTTATATGGAAAATGTCCTCTCATTCAGATTATGTAAACAGCTCCAGTGTGTTGTTGACAGTGAAGTGTCAGCGTCTATGGAAGCTGAAAGGCAGGAAGATACACTTGCTCAGTAGTCTTTGAACTTCTTGTGCAAAAGAAATCCCATTATATTTGATTTTTTTATTCATACATTTGAGTGGATATTCAATACAATATTTGAACTAAGAAATCATTGTTTTGAAAGGCTGCATCTACAAAAGATTTTCCCCTGAAATGTGCTCTTTCATTCTGAATGGTTTTACTGTACTGTTCAAATTAAATTTATAAAGACTTAGAATTACAGTGAGGACAGCTGTTTCGGCAGGACGGCATGCAAATAGAGCCAAGAAGAATTATTGTTAAGTGAAGATGTGATAATATATGTACATGTGCCCACGAATGCTGGGTTAACAACGAATGCATATATGCTATAATCATCCTCAGAAGGCATGATGAACATAAAAACTATACATTTAAACATCTGGACCTTTACAGGCAACGAATGAACAGACATTTAAAGATATATATAAAACAAGGGAATGAGATCCATTTCTGGAATATAAGACTGCATGCATGAAAAACCTCAATGGGTTTATTTCCATCTCTTACCAGCTCGTCATACACATATGAGAACACATACCTGAACCCTGAGACAAACAGTGGTCACTGTGGGAAAAGGAATCAAGACTGCACTGGATACATAAAGAAAAATCTACTCACAAATACTTCCAGACAGAGAGAGATGGGGACAAGGGAATACCCAAAATGACAATGTGACTCATAACAGAGAACATGAAAACATGACTGGAATTTTTTTATCTCTGATGGAGAGTATATGTCACGATTGCTTTGGATGTCGATAAAATACCTGCATTGAATATGGAAATCTCATTGTAATAATTTCTTAACAAGTCTATAAATGCAGGGGAGACTGGTGAGAGTTCTGGGACGAAAAGAGTCTCGTAACAGCATCACTTTAACCATTTGGGCTACAGGGGTGAAATCATCAACCTCCTGAGGAAACAGAAGAAGTTTTGAGTATGTTTGTAAAAAAAATAAATGGCCCAAGGGCAGAAGCATTTTTTAGGTTAATGAAATTGTGTTTCATCTGGATTATGTAAAATGTCACAATGTGTATGCTCAGTAGGTTCTGTTGTTTAATTTGATATACACGTGCATCTCAATAAATTAGAATGTCGTGGAAAGTTAATTTATTTCAGTAATTCAACTCAATTGTGAAAGTCGTGTATTAAATAAATTCAATGCACACAGACAGAAGTAGTTTAAGTCTTTGGTTCTTTTAATTGTGATGATTTTGGCTCACATTTAACAAAAACCCACCAATTCACTATCTCAACAAATTAGAATATGGTGACATGCCAATCAGCTAATCAACTCAAAACACCTGCAAAGAATTCCTGAGCCTTCAAAATGGTCTCTCAATTTGGTTCACTAGCCTACACAATAATGGGGAAGACTGCTGACTTTACAGATGTCCAGAAGACAATCCTGACACCTTCACAAGGAGGTTAAAGCCACAAACATTCATTGCCAGAAGAAGCTGGCTGTTTCACAGAGGCTGGTATCCACGCATTTTAACAGAAATTGAGTGAAGACAAAAGTGTGGAAGAAAAGATGCACACCAACCGAGAGAACCGCAGCCTTATGAGGATTGCCAAGCAAAATCGATTCAAATATTTGAGTGAACTTCACAAGGAATGACTGAGGCTGGGGTCAAGGCATCAAGAGCCACCACACACATACGTGTCAAGGAATTTGGCTACAGTTGTCATATTCCTCTTGTTAAGCTACTCCTGAACCACAGACAACGTCATAGGCGTCTTACCTGGGCTAAGGAGAAGAAGTATTGGACTGTTGCCCAGTGGTCCAAAGTGGTCCAAAGTCCTCTTTTCAGATGTGAGCAAGTTTTGTATTTCATTTGGAACCAAGGTCCTAGAGTCTGGAGGAAGGGTGGAGCTCATAGCCCAAGTTGCTTGAAGTCCATTGTTAAGTTTCCACAGTTTGTGATGATTTGTGGTGCAATGTCATTTGCTGGTGTTGGTTCATTGTGTTTTTTTGAAAACCAACGTTACTGCACACGTTTACCAAGAAATTTTGCTTCCTTCTGCTGACCAGCTTTTTGCTGATTTCATTTTCCAGCAGGATTTGGCGCCTGCCCACACTGCCAAAAGCACCAAACGTTGGTTAAATGACCGTGGTGTTGGTGTGCTTGATTGGCCTGCAAACTCGCCTGACCTTAACCCCATAGAGAATCTATGGGGTATGGTCAAGAGGAAAATGAGAAACAAGAGACCAAAAAATGCAGATTAGCTGAAGGCCACTGTCAAAGAAACCTGGGCTTCCACACCACTCAGCAGTGCCACAAACTGATCACACCTCCATGCCACGCCGAATTGAGACAGTAATTAAAGCAAAGCATTGAGTACATTTGACAGTAAATGACTACTTTCCAGAAGGCCAACCATTACCTAAAAATTTACACTTTTTGATATACCATTAAAAAAAAAAAAACAGGTAGCCCATCTGAATTAGGACATTTAGGCTATACATCTAATAGTAGCCTACCAAAATCTTATTAACAGTAGAAGTTAAATCTTACTGTAGTCTTCAAATATGGGTATTGTTTTACGTTTTAAAATCACAAAGGGAGGTTGGTCCCATCAGGCTAACGTGACAGTCCCGACTCATGCAGCTGTAAGCTTTTCTCGTTCTATTGTTTTTACTCACGATCTTTACAACAAGCACTACATTACGTATTTCATGGCACACTCGTTTATGCGTATTTGGCACCACCTATTCTTGTGGGTGTATTACTGACATGTCAAAGTCTAGACCCTGAAAATAAGACGACCGCGTTTTTTCAGATGTATTTCCAAGAAAAAAACATTGTCTTATATTCGGTACTTCAGTCTGTGTGCATTGAATTGATTTAATACACGAGTTTCATAATTTGAGTTGAATTACTGAAATAAACGAACTTTTCCACAACATTCTAATTTAATGAGATGCACCTGTAGGCCCTATCCCAACAAGCGCACTAATACAATAATTAACTCTACAGTAGCTGCTGAAATTCATTAGGGAAATTGGGATATTTGACGGGTATGGACCCCAGGGAGTTAATCATCATTATAATCCAGTGCCACGACTGACCACAGAATTGGACTGTAAAGGGAATTTGCTGTTGTTTTTGCCCTATTCTTTATGATTTTCTCCACATTAACATATGCCATCATAAAATTATAGATAGAAAAATTACAACAAACAAATAAACATAAAATATATGTGCACAAAAAGAGGTGCCACTTGTTAATATTATTTCCATGTACTGTAGATATCTCCATATGCAATCTCCATTTCCAAATTACAAGCTACTAATTTTTTAAGCTCTCTAACTAATAATCAGTAGGTTACACAATACTAAGTAAATACAGTAAATAAATAGATATATGACTATGGCTAAATTAAAATCACATCATTAAACTTAAACGGATACATTTACAATAATCAGAATGATTTTATTGTCATTGCACAAATTGTACAACGAATGAGAGCAGCAACACTTACCACTGTAAATATTTGGTAGAAAAAGACAAAATGTTGCACTGGATTTTTTTAGGGACTTGTTATGGCGAGTCATTTTGTATTAACTGATTCATTTACATGAATTTTCTTGACGAACCGATGAACTGAATCTGACTTCTGAACTTTGCCAGTAAGAGTAAATATAGTTAGAAGACCACGCAAGGAGATTGATAATATAAGATATTTATCCTTTTGCACATTTGTTCATCTTCATCTCGTTCTCATGCCATCTCATTCGTGTAGAACTCTTTTAAGTAGTCGATTCCAATTCTGCCAATTTTATTCATGAAACCACAGAACATTTTGAACCAATAACCTGAGCAGTAAACGTCATGTGACTCACTCTCTGAATCTGCAGGAAAAAACGGCACAGCACAGCACCACTCATGTTTTTAACACCGTCCAAATAAGAATCGAACACTGGTAAAACATGAACTATTTTATCAAAACTTTAGCGATATAGATGTTGCTTAAAGAAATGTACTTCTCAGAAAACAAGGCTAGTTTTGGCTGGCTATGGAGTAGCCATGGGCGTGTAGTTATATTATCTACCAGCAGGGTCTAATGAGGTCATGTTAACCAGGTAAACCGTTTGTCATGCTTGATTATTACTTCACTGTATTGTTGGGCAAAGTTCATTATAGCGATAAAAGGGAAGTAACATAGCATTTTAATACGCTACAAAGCTACACGTTTGGAAAAAAATAACTTATTACTAGAAAATGTGCCAGAATCCCCTAAAAGCCAACCAACAGACAAGCTTAGGTTGGTTTTTTTATATACGTATATAAAAGTAGTTTAGGTCCTAGATTTCCCAGTTCTCCCTTTGTTCTCTTGCTTCTCACTTTCTGCCGTAACACAGGCATCTCTTCAGCAGACCAATGTCTGGAGTCTGGACTCCTATAACCCAAGAACAACAACCTGATTTAAGAGTGAATGAGTCCTGATGGATCCATCAAGCTTCAACAAAATGCCTCTGATCAGCCAGAGCCATCAGTTTAGGATGACAGGCCTGAATAGGAGCCAGGTATCGGTAGAAAGCCCTGTTCCCTTAACGACAGCTCTACTGAAATTTCTCCTTAAGCAAGCATACAGATCTAATCAATAAGCTCATACACTGCTGCCCTTTGATTTCCGTTGTGACTAAAAGCAACAGTTAGACACATTCTTCTACCCGTGTCTAAAAAAAGAACAACAATTAATTTTTTTCCACAGACGTCACTGTGGAGCTGAATTGAGTCTCATGGAGGCAGACAAGTATTTGTGTAATTACTTAACACTGACATCTTGGTAAGCTTATATGATTGTGATGTTTAAACATTTCATATAACTTTAAGTTTTTTTTGTATCCTTTATTATAATGTAAATTGGTTAATTTATTTATTTCAACATCTCTCTGGTGCTGAACCTGGTCTTAGTGGTCAGCAGGAGGTATCCATGGCAACAGGATGAGGTTGTCCCTTGGTGTGGGCAATCTATGGTCAATCTTTACAGTATTTATTGAATTAGAAACAGCTTGCTGCTGTCTCCATAGTAACCAGAGCCCAAGTAGCACCATTAGAGCAATCATGCATAACTTGGGATCCACACAAAAACAGGGTTATTTTTATTAATCAACACCTTTATACGTAAGTGAACTCACAATTTTTAAAGTCTAAGAGAACTCACTGAAAATGTAATGTTTATAATGTGTTTTATAATGAGAATTTCCGGCAAGTAACACTTTACAGTAAGGTTGTAACGTCAGCATTTGTTAATGCATTAAGTATCATACACTTATAATAAGCAATATTTCTACAGCATTTTTTAATCTTTGTCAGAAGCATAGCAAGATGGATTAAAGTGGATTTGTAATAAGTGTTGTGAGCGGTATTAAAATAAATAAATAAAATTTTAAAATAAAATAACAAAAATTATAAATAAGGCCTTGGCACTAAAATGAGTTTGAGTTGAAGTATTAAAATGACTAAAACTGAAATGAAAATAAATAAGCTAGATAGAAATATTTAAAAAAAACTAATAAAAATGAAAAAAGCAAATAACAAAATTACTCAAACTAAAATTAAAATATACAAATAAAAATACTAATAAACTGAAAATAGAAAAAATAAAAGTATAAATACTATACTAGTCCATAAATCATGCTAAAATACACAACTAATAGATGCAACTCCATAAGAAAGTAAAATAAAAGATGGTTTGTATATTTTATATTTATTTGCAATTTTTTAGGTAAACCAGTAATGTTTTATTTGTCTAAAATGATGTGATTTGCATATATAATATATATATATATATATCTATATATAGATATATATTATAGATATATATATATATAGGATATAGTATAATATATATAATATATATTATATATTATACTACCCATAATGTCATTTGAAAATTGTTTGTCTTTTTCCTGTGAACCCAAAATAATTATTAAGATATTAAAATGTTCATTTCTTTATCATATATATTTTTTATGTTGAGACATTATATGTTAGGACAGGATTTAAAGCAGTCTCAGTCTCACACTAAGGCAGTTTGATTATTGCATTAAGTAATATTTAACATATACAACCTAATTGTAAAGTGTAACTGAATTGGCAAAGTTAGCCTGATCCGGATACATTGCTGACACCTTGACGTAACCTTGCAGTCAGGCTGTGGGTGGACAGGGCAGCGGTGGGTGGCTGGATCTGGGTTTTTAGGTCCCCAGTGTGCATCCCTTCTGCTGTGATTTCCACTCAATCTAAATAAATATGCTGTGTGGACCATTGTTTTTAAATGCCAGAAAACAAACACTTTAAGACATTCACTGATTTTGAAGAGTTCTCCTCATCTATTCATGATGCAGGAGTTAACTGCAGCCATCAGCAGCATCTCCAGATGTTACACTCAGCAGCTGGTTGATCAAGAGCCCCAGGATTATGTTCATCCACATGGAATTTAAATTGAATTTCTTAATTTGCATCTGTCATTATCGTGGCTGTTTTGTAAGACACATTCATTTTGCCTTTAAAATCACAAAGATGTGTGTCATTTGTATCCTGAAGGCACTGGCACTTGTTGCGATGCCAAATGTTGTCTTTGACAGTGTCTTTTTATATGTATTTTTTTATAGCTGGCATATTAATGTGATGATCCAAAGCCAGGAATGAGATGAGGGTTGTTCTAAACAAATAAAAACCAACAGGTATCTTTGGCCTCATGCAGGAAGGAGCTGATAGACTCCAACTGCCTCCAAATGTGTGTCTGTGCGCCGGTCCACCAACAGTTATATTGATGGCCTAATTTTAGTAGCTTTTTATTAGAACCAAAATGAGCTGTAAAGGTCACTTGTTCACCTCCCAGTGACATTTTAACTGTTGAGTCAGACGTCGCCCTATGTGTGAAATGCTTGTTCCCGGAAATCAGTGTTATTTGATGTCTCTGTCCGTTTGATCCCGAGCAACAGGCGTCCAACGCTGTTGATCTCCACTCCCTGTCAGGCTGCACCGCTGGCCTCAAATGGCCATGTTCGTCTCCCTCTCTGTGACGTGAAGTAGATAGTAATGTAATAACAGGGACCCTGGGTGCACAGTCACGACACGTCTCCTCTAAGGTCACGCAGAATATGCACCTTAAGCCGGCCATCATTTAGAATCTTATAAATGTTGAAAGCAGCAGTGTGAAACTGTATGCTCATCAGTCTTCCAGTTTTACACATTTGATGATAAACAGCATAGCAGAAAATTATTCTACAGGATATTTGAGGGAGTCTTATTCTCAGACTTTTCCTCATTTGCTTCAAAAGGCTCCATAGTATAACTCAATGAAGATGGTCATGTTCACAAACAAGATCACATGAAGAGACCAATGGTAACATCATTACTAGTAGCTATACCTCATGAACCATGATCCGCCAGCAGGAAGATTTAAGGGGAAGGACTTTCATTCTCAGAGAGTCATGTTTCGACATCAAAGTAAAATTAACAAAAAAGGGACTATTCTTGTATTTGTGACTTTATATCAAATGTATCTCACAAATGACCTGTTTTAGGTTTTACACTGGAATGGAAACTGACTTATATGTATTCTGTAGAGAATTTGACTGCAAATACCCCATAATGTTTCGGTATATTTACTCCATTTTGCTACAAGAGAAAGACTAATAATTGACTGAACTAGAAAGACTATAATATTTAAATTTTGTACACTACCATTTTTTAATGAAGTCTCCTATGTACCACCAAGGCTGCATTTATGTGATCAACTGCCTGTAAAACAGTAATATTGGAAAAATATTATTACATTTAAAATATTGTGATCTATTTGAATATATTTTAAAATGTAAAATTTATTCCTGTGATCAAAGCTGAATTTCAGCATCATTACTGCAGTCTTCAGTGTAACATGATCCTTTAGAAATCATTCTAAAATGCTGATTTGCTGAAGAACCCAATTATAGTATCAATGTTGAAAACAGTTGTTATGCTTTATATTTCTGTGGAAACCATGATACGTTTTTCAGGATTATTTGATAAACAGAAAGTTCAAAATAACAGCAATTATTTGAAATAGAAATAATTTGTAACATTACAAATGTCTTTACTGTCACTTTTGATGAATTGAATGCATTCTTTCTAAATATAAGATAATTTCTTTCAAAATAAATAAAATTCAGAGACTCAAGTGATAGTCTAAAGTAGATTTTCTCTTCTTCACAAGACAAAGCATTGTTGTAAATTAATTAGTCCCCCAGACTCAACATCTTTCCAACAGCAATAGAACAGATTTTTGCCCGATTCGAATTTGTCTGAGTCAGTCTCCTGGGATTCTTTCTCCCCCGTCGAGAACCTTTCCATTGCTCACCATGGCAACCTACTTGTGCACTGGGCTGCTTCCAGATCGTATGGTCTGAGGTTCATTCACAGAATCTGTTTAGACGGCTCTTCTAGAAAGTACTGACTAACAGTACACTGTGTAATGTAAATAATATCATGTTTATTCCTCTGTATGAGGGACACTAATAAAATATGTTAAATGCATTACATCAGAAACCCCCCTCTTATCCCATTTAACCCAAACAGGACCAGATCCCATGGTGAGTCAACATGAGTCAGAGATAGAGACCTCCAGCATACCTTTGCTATAGGGCCACTCTTGGGGATTTTTACGTAAATGTTAAACTAAACATAGACTTTCACAAGTGATGCTGCATTTCAAGATAGGTGCATTACAATCCACAAATCCATCTATGATCAACAGGTCAATAGTTACAATGCCATATTTGACTGAGGTCCAGAAGTTCAGAGATCCAGGGGGCTACAAAAAGAGATCACACTGAAAATCTGTATTTTTCAGTTTAAACCTGGAAGTTAATAAAGTTTTAAGATTATGGGAAATTTGAAACAAAGAATCGTTACACAGTAAAATTAAGAATTTTAAAATTACGCACAATTTCTACATTATTCCATTATTAGCAGATACTTTTACGCAAAGCGACTTACGAATGAATCAATATACAGGCTGCTTTTATTCAAAGTGACGTACACATAAATATACACTTTATTTTATATGAGTCTCAGAGTGGTCTAGTTGTAGCAGAGGAGACAGGAGAAGTCATTCAAGAATTTGGTTTAGGAGAGAAAGTAATAGCAATTACTGTAGACAATGCTGCGAATGTGGAAGTGGCTGTACGACAGCTATCTTGGGTACTTTGCGCACACCCTCAACCTTGCTGCACAAAAGGTGTACAACATCCCAGCCCTCTCCAAGTGGTTGGCAAGAATGAGTAATGTCATTGTATGGATAAAAAGATCATCCATTGTGAAGAACATCTTTGAGGAGAAGCAGTAAGAAAGTAAGAAAGAAATTCAATCATTATTTCAGTTTTATTCATGCATTAGTTACTATTAATGCACAAATGCACTGGTGTTTATTAATGCATATTAATAATTATTCATTTAAATTTATTTCAATTGGCCATTATGTTTCAGGCTTGCCAAACCATTCTGTTGTCCTGGACATCAAGACCCGCTGGAACTCCTTGTTCCTCATGGTTGAAAGATTTGTTGAACAATACCCTTGATCAAAACCCCGAAACGGCTCATGAAGAGAGACAGGTAATTCAATGAGTTGGATTTCACATAAGCATTAGTAGAACTAGTAGATTTAAGTTAATGAATTGGCTAGGCTTACTAAACATACTATAATTTTGTATTGTACTGTAAGTGCTCATGCCAGCCTGAATCAAGGTCATGTAATGATGAAGACAAATAATGTAATGTTAATGTACTAAATTTACATCATAATTTAATTAATTTAATCTCAGACTAGGTTATAGAGGATGACTTAAGGAAGGCTGAGGAGTTTGTTAGTGTGATGCGCATTCTATACACATCTATGCTGTGCGTGTCCAGCAACAGGAATGCTACATCTCCTAACATATAATGCTACAATGCCAAATTCAGCCTATCCTTGAAAAGATGGACTCATTTAATAGTTTCTTTCAGAATATGTTTACTATGAGATGTTTTATTTTTAATGTTGAATGAATGTAATAATGTACATGACATTAATGAGGTCATGTTCCTCTCAGTTGCCAGAAAAGGCTGACGAGGTAATGGGAGTGTGGGATGAGCAACAGACCCAAGATGGAGAAGAGCATGAAGAGGAGGAGGTGGACGTGGTAAGTTAGATATATTTATGTGATGCTTATGCTGTGTTCTAACAAGCAAGGAATAAAGCTGACTACAATACCATGGCAAATCTTATATTTCAGCTTCCGAAACAAAGAGTCTCTGCACTAGAGGAACTCTTCACAGAAGAGGACAGAGAGCTGAAGAGACTCCTCATTTAACAGCATACTACACCGAGAAGATGAAGAGTGAAGTGTCAGTCTACAGAGCCTTGCCTCCCATCCCCACATCAAAAGACCCTGTCCTCTGGTGGTGGGATAAGAAAGACACTCTCACAGCTCCTCACCATCAACCTGTGTGTTCAGGCTTCCTCAACTCCGTGCGAAAGAGTGTTCTCGACAGCCGGTGACAGTCTCTGTAAGGAGAGATCGTGCCTGCTTCCTGAGAAAGTCTCAATATGTTGATTTTCATAAATAAAAATTGCCAGAATTCTCTATTACATTCTGTTGTGCTCCTATGCACATGCTGTTCAAATATGTTGTGCTGTGGTATGCTCAGGAATTCTCTCTCTCTGGCTCTCTCTTTTTGAAGGGCCTTTTTATTTTAAATGTGCTTTGTTATGTGCCTATTTCTGTTTGCTAAGAGGCATTTGTAAACTGCAGTACTAAAGTTCAGCAATAATAAAATAACGTGAAATTTTCAACATCAATTCACATCGTCTTTTTGCACCAAATTATAGAGAGTAGTATCAATAAGCAGTATCGGTATCTGTATCGGTATCGATAAAATGTAAACGATACCCATCCCTACTTATATATCTTATTTAATTGTAGTGGGAGGCGTTTCAATCAGCTGAGCATCAGCTAGTGCTTGCTGTCACGCCGTGGTCTGTCTGAACTATGCTTGAGCTCCATTCATCACTCAAACTACATTTCCAGCAAGCATGAGTAGCTCTGTTTGAGATTAATTCTTTTGGCCATTTAATCAATGATTGGCATTAAGTTGGATTTGAAAGTCTCTCAACAATATTGCTC